>QGOD01000005.1:214362-242414 GCA_003313065.1 Sarcodon sp. MG97 | reverse complement strand
CGAGACCTTCTCGGAAGACAAGTATTCCAATTCTTTTCTCAAAGACAAGGTAAGGACACATCGTTCGACAGGGTAGCAATTGACATTGCTCGAGTAGGTCCTCGTTAACGGAGATTAAAGAGTGAATCTTACATGTCTCCAGCAACCAAGACGTTTCGCAGTTTCACCTTCTTCCCTGAAGCCCGTTAACTTTGACCTGACGTATAGCGCAAACCGTCCCTAATTACTATTCTCAAACGTTGTCTACTTGAATCCTATGATTTGTACCGTTCCTCCTCATGACTCCTCAAAGCACAGCAGACATTGACCTAAGAAAACCTAAAACTGAAGCACAGGGGTGTGGATTCAAATTTCATCACACGTAATCGATGATGCAGTACTAGACTGGTACTGAAAGAGGTGATTTTGTCAGAATACTACCGTAGGGGTCATGTGGAGCTCGGAGTAGATATAGCTGCGCTTGACTTTTTTCATTCAATACCCCGATGATGGACCAAGTCACTCCAAACTTGTGGATTGGCGATCTGCAAAGCGCCCTCAATGTCGAGAATCTCAAAGAAAACAATATCCACAGTATTTTGACGGCGATGAGGGGTAGAGTGTCTATACACGAGGTTTGAACTCTTCTGTTTTTGCTGATACCAACCATTGATCCGCACTTGGAAGACTTTTGCTCGACGACAGATCGATTTGGATGATAATGAGGGGGAAGATGTGCTGGTCCATCTAATTCCGTCCATATCTTTCATTCAAGCGGAGCTAGAGAAAGGGAGAGGGGTCTTAGTACACTGTCAGGCCGGAATGAGTTCGTTCATTTTACTATTATTATCCCTTTGCACTGTTTTGCTTACGGATGCACAGGCCGTAGCGCAACCATTGTCACTGCATATCTTATGTATTCTCAGAACATGGATGCGGCATCCGCGCTTGACCTCATCAGAAAGGTTAGGCCAGCAGTACAGTTAGTAAACTTGCGCTGTTCAATCGGAGCCGTCTAATCTCATCATGCAGGCCGAACAACGGTTTTCTGTTCCAATTGGACATATTTTACCAGGCTTCTTTCGAGGTTTCGAGGCGTGATAAGGTCACTCGGATGTTTTATATGGAAAGAGCCGTTAATGAGATCATGAGTGAGTGCGGTCTATGCGCATTTTGACGAGTTTACATCTTGTTATCTGATCTGTAGATGGGGACGGATCTAATCTGCACACCGATATGTTCGCCAAGTTTCCACGAACTCCACCCGATTCTGCCCCAGCTACACCGGTTGTAGGGCCTCGTCGCCGCATACGTTGCAAGGCTTGCAGGTGGGCTCTTGATTTTACATAAGGGATCCACGGCGTTGACGAATCTTCCTTGTCGTGGAGACAAGAACTTGCAGCTAGAGAACATATGATGGATCATGGTCAGCTAGGGCCCCCGACACCTACGTCCGCCCCTATGTTGTCACCAGCTGAATCAAGACGCCCATCTTTTACTGAAGCCAAATCGAGGCGGGGTTCCATAAAGGAGCAACTCGAGCCACTCCGACGGCGGTCATCTACCGGCGAACATGTGGCTGTATCTCTTTCTCGCCGAGCTTCCCAAACTCGCTTGGGACTGGGATCCTTTACGAGTGATGGTCGACCGAAAAGACCTTCTTTTCATGCATTAGAGGGCGCGGCTGTCTTCGGTCGTGGTTTGTCTGATTCGTTGTCGATGTCGGCTGCAGAAGCAGAAGACGTTTTTGAAGAAGACCCTGCGGATTCCAAGGCGGTTGTGGAGAACGAAAAGCCTTCAGTCCCTTCTCAAACCAACGGAGGCCTTGCACACCCTAATGATATCTCAGCTGAGCTCTATGCGAACCCGAAGTTGGCAGCACTGCGCTCATCGATTGGAGGTCTATCAATGACACCCCTGCAAACGAGCGTTAAACCGACACCCACTTTGCCTCCAATATTGGCGAACGCGAAGTGTTCGGGTTACTTTGTGGAACCAGTAGGTCTATTCTTAACGATATACGACTACATGGCAATAACTTTCAATATGTCAGATGAAATGGATGGAATCGTTCTTAGAAGATGGGGAGATGGAGGGCAAGATTATCTGTCCTAACAAGAAGTGTGGTGCAAAATTAGGCAACTATGACTGGGCTGGTGTTTGTTGTAACTGTAAGGAATGGGTTGTTCCTGTGGGTTCGACGTGTGTTATTCGTTCCGTTTTTGACCTCATCTCGTTTGCCAGGGATTTTGTATTCACCGGTCCAAAGTCGATGAGATAATTTTGTAGGTTGGAATATCGCTGTAGTTTTTGTGTATCACCCCGTGGCCGCAAAGTCTCTTACATTGTTGGGCAATGTACAATGCAATTAAGAAATTGTATCTTATCATACCATTGTTTGTGAGGATTTGATAGTTACTCGTTCGTGATCGGATGATTTTCATCTGACGCGTCGGTGTCAGAGCATTGAAGGGGTTTTCTACATTCAACTTGCAAACTTCCCACTCCCATATCGCCGTTAGCATTCGGACCATAAACGTTGTATAATATTCTCCTCTGATGGGTCCTGTAGGAACAATGGCTCGTCCAGCACACATACATCAACCACCTCACAGTGCAGGATTATCGTATAAAGGCGAGACTCACGAAGCCTGCCGGAGATAATAATTGACAGGCTGTTAGGGTTGCGGGCTGCGATTGATCCTCATCAGATACCGTCTATCGTCGACACAATTGACTCTGACCGTCAGCAATGGGACGAAAAACAAACATATATGACATTACCTGGAAAGCACGTACCTCTCTCAACATCCGATTTCATTTCCGTCGACCAGGGAAACTCTTCACCAAAGTTCGTCCGTTTCTCGACATGGAACGTCCCAGCTAGTTCTCGTCTCGCTTCCGAATGCAACGTGCCGGTTGTTGCAGCAATTCAGCCCTTCGCCGATTTGGATCCAAATGAAGAACCTATACCTGTAGTTGATACAGGCGACCTTGGCCCGGCGCGTTGCAATGCTTGCAGGGGGTATATCAATCCTTGGTGTAGTTGGGTGTCAGGGGGGAGTAAGTGGAAATGCAACTTATGCGGACAGGAGAATCCAGGTGATCAGGATTCCGAACTCTTATTGTGTTTAGCTGACAACGACTTCTAGTTCACCCGGACTATTTTTGTAACTTGGGCGTGGATTCTCTGCGTCTAGATCACTTGCAGAGACCGGAACTCAACAAAGGGACCATCGATTTTGTCGTGCCAGAAGAGTACTGGGCTAATAATGCTCCGCCGAAACTGAGCTCGTCGTACGTTCCCATGGATCCTTCTCCAACTTCCCCTACTCGCAAGCCTGAGCCGTTAAATTATGTATTTGCGTTGGACGTGTCCGCAGAGTCCGTGGAATCTGGCTTCCTTGCGTCTTCATGTAATGCCCTTCTATCAATTCTGTTTGAAGAGACTGTAGAAGGCGTACAGTCTCGTATTGCTTCAGGTAGCAGAATTGCAATCATCACTTTTGACCGGACATTGCATTTCTACAACCTTTCTGTGAGTCTTATTCTCCTGCCGCTCAAATGACACTAAGGAATTTCACAGCCGCATTTAGAATATGCTGAAGTATTGGTTGTAGCAGATCTCGATGAAGTTTTTGTACCTTTACGAAAGGGCCTTTTCGTCAATCCCCTGGAATCTCGGTATGAACCGAGCCATCGGGCTTTCTTACCTGATTTGACATCTATACTAGCACTGTAATCCAGCATCTGTTGAAAGGGCTTTCACAACGTGTTGAGGACACGATTATTCGACAATCAGCCCTCGGATCAGCCCTCTGCGCCGGTTTGGCAACGCTCGTACGTTGGAGTATGGCAGGTCCACTCATTGAAACTGATCGCGCAGTCAGGCAGGTTGTGGCGGTCAGATAGTCGTATTTCAGACCCTATTCCCCACTATAGGGCTTGGCGCACTCGAACCTTTGGAGCCTGAGAACATGTCCCAGGGAACAGAAAAACAGAAACCTCTGTTTGCACCGCGACACCAGTTTTGGCGAACCTTCGCCGAAGAATGTGCTGAAGAAGGTGTAGGAGTGAGCATGTTTCTTGGCATGAGTCGTCCCATAGATGTGGGGTCAATAGGTACGAGTTCTATTACATGTTTTGACAATAATTGGTGGTGAACATTAATTAGGTCATGTGGCTTCGACAACAGGCGGAGACATCTTCTATTACCCTCGATTTGCACCCCAGCGTGATGGTCCAACACTAATGAGTCAGCTTCTCCGGCTTGTGACACGTACTACCGTGTACAGTTGCACGATGAGGGTACGGTGCTCCAACGGTTCCGTCTCTTCCCTTGAGCGATATTTACATGATCCTCACTCCATTGTCACGCCCTTGTTTCACAGGTCTACGAATATCAGAACATCATGGAAATTTCTACCAACGATCTGCAACGGATCTAGATTTCGGAACTTTGGACGCCGATAAAGCTATTGTAGTACGATTCACACATACACAAACACTGGACGAAAGACAATATGCGTATATTCAATCCGCCGTCTTGTACACGTCGACAGATGGGCAACGACGTGTACGCACGTGTAACGTGGGACTACCGGTAGTTACCCTGGCGGGAAATGTCTTCCGGTTTGCAGACTCTGATGCCACAGTATCATACTTGATACGGAAATGTTCGTTCCGGATTCTGCTACACGTCTCGCTATCTAATTTCGCATCCATGAATTCTAGCTATATCAAAGTTACCACAGAAAAGATTATCTCATATCAGGGATGATTTATCCGATAATTGTTCGGCAACGCTTCTTGGATATCGACGGAATTGTGCAGCATCCTCAGCCCCGTCTCAGGTGAGTAGTCAGACTTGACGTAGCAGTTTATCATCCAACGGAAATCTGCGAACTTCAGTTGATTATACCGGAGGCATTTCGAGGCTTGCCTGTATATAGCCTTGCAATGATGAAGAGTAAAGTATTGAAAGGTTTGGATTTTTCCCGCGTTGATTACACGGTCTGACGCACTTTCAAAGATGGGCCTGTCGCAGCAGATGTCCGTAATTATTATGCACACAGGTTCAAATCCATGAGTGTGCGCAGTGTCATGCAACACCTTTACCCGCCTCTTATGAGTCTCCACGATTTGGATGACACAATTGCTCTCCCTGATCCAGCTACTGGACGTATTCAACTACCATCTTTAATGCGCAACAGCCATATTTTCATGGAATCTCATGGCATTTATCTTATTGGTGCGGTCTTGGCTATTTGGCGTTCTGATGGAGATGGCTCATACAACTCACAGACAATGAAGAAGTTATGATAATTTGGATTGGAGGAAGCGTATCGCCCCAGTTGTTGCAAGATCTTTTAGGTGTGGATGATATCCTTCAGGTCAATCCCCACCTGGTCCGTGCTTCTGCTCATCGTCGCTTTATTGATCATTTAACTGTAATGGTTGCTTCAGACTGAATTGCCACAGCTTCAAACACGTTTCTCCACGCAGGTTCGGAATATTCTTGCTCACCGACAGGTACAACGAGGGCGAACCCTGAAATTGACATTGACTCGACAAGACATGGATGGCTCAGAAATCGAGTTCAGTGATATGCTCGTCGAAGACCAGAATAATTCTGCCTTGTCATACCTTGACTGTAGGGGCATAAATCAGACTTGACACTGGGCAAATCCCACTAACTGATTTGTTTGTAGATCTTTGCTTGATACACAAGAATATCACAGTGGCGGTATGAGGTTTATGCCGCTCCATCTTCATTGCGTGACTGATGCTCTCCTGAAGCTCAAGAACGGGGTAATGATAACAGATACACACCCTCTGAGGGCGCCTTGGTAAGGCTGAGATCTTCCTACTGCTATACGCCGCCTATGGATGCACAATAAAAGTCTGTCGACCAAATCCGAGTACCACATAGTGTCTGGGGTCGAGTACATATGTACTTGAAGAAATTTACTGATGCGACTCACTTGACGTGCGACACCGGTGGTAGATTCACCAGCTTATTGGAAACAGCGAAAAGATGGCGTTTATTCATTGGTGTGAACCCTCTTTACATTTCATCAAACGTCACTTTTTGCTCTTCATTTCGAATTGACGGAAGCAGTTACGCAAACTCGAGGCCAAGTCGTTTTCCGACAAACGATCTGGCCAGACTTTGATGGCTGTTGGTTTGAGTCAAAGGCGTAGCGCTAGGCATGACGTGCCTTTGAACTCCAGCGTGGCACGGCCTTGAGACCGAGTCCCTGACTTTCCTTCGATTGTCTCTTTTGAGTCGGATTTTTTTGCATCAAGTCTTGGACCGTTTTGAATTCGTCATGCTCGGCAGGTTTTTAGCAAAATACACGGAGAGTCTCGTGGTCCACAAGGAAGACAATCAAATTGATATGGAACTACAAGTTCATGCTTGGACGCCATATTCCACGGTCACCCAGGTACGAATCCATTCGTGTCCGGCTAAAGACTACAGTGGATGTGTCTTCCAGGCAGACCTCGATGCACCGCGCGAATACACCATGCTCTCGTTTCAACCCTTGAAATGTCGGATTATAACTTTGAATTCTCTCTACATGGAAGTCAAGTGGTGTCTCATGGGTCATTGAATTCAGGAGGGGTACTCTCGTAACATGTTATCTCAAACTATCGGAGCTAACTACGGGAAACTTCCTTGCTCTGATAGAAGCGAAAAAGTTCTTTACAACGTGTGTGCACAAAGGCATCAATCTATTTTAGATTTTCCGATGTATGATATTGACCACCAAAACGACTTCTGTCGTATCCTAGGAACGAAGACGCATTCATATAACGTCATGGCATCACGCAAAGTTTTATGTATGTTTCTGGATGTGCATCGTCGGCAGAATCGTGACGGCACTAGCGTCCACCGATGGATAGTTGCCTAGGCCCTGACGGACTCCAGTATCCGAAACCGTAGTGCTGTTTGCCGAACTCTTCTTTTACGGTCGTTTTGAAAAGGCAGTATGTGGATGAGCCTGGAGGACTCTCCCAGAGCGGTACTGTAGGAGCTGGAGAGTGTTGGTGGCGCTCATCAACCATAACTTGGATCAAAAGAATCACAAGGCGTGGATAGCCCCAAAGTTGAAGCTGGATCTGTGCACTCGTTGTGAGCAAGTTTCGATAAAGGGAGAAACTTACATACGTATCTAGGACAAATGCTCAAGGCCCGGCAGTTGTTTGGACCCAATGCTGTAATGATGATCTCGTTCAAGAGCTTCAGAGCGTGACCGTATCAGCACGCTGAGCGACGGGTACCAGGACTCAAAAAGTCTCGAATGGCTTCGCCGGCATTCTTGCAACAGTGAGTAATGCATTGCACATGCCTTTTGAAAAGCAATTTATTGATGGCATCTGGACGGATTCTCTGAATAATACCACCAACACGATCCATGGAGTCATCCGATGAAGCAGCGCAAGTTTTCGGAATACGAGAGACATGGAATTGCTTTTTAGGTTGGTCAGTTAAGAAGTTAGCAAAGCACCTTTGATCATATTTTCTTGATTGGGCTTGACATTTTGCGCATCTGTAGACAGCACGAATACGGTCACTGGGGTGTTCATACCCGTACTACTACTGTTTTGGATTCTCTCCAGGAGAGACAGGTGCAAGGCTTGGATGTCGTCTGATAACCAGCAATGCGCTCTGTGGGAGTGAATGGATGTAAAGATATGACCGAGCCGATTCATGTCCAAGGTGTATTCGCAGACCTATAGTATCAATTTGTGTTGATGAAGTACTCAGGGGTGGTGAGGAACAGGAACGATACTTCTGACTTGCACCGTGATCGATGAACTTTTCAGACAATAACCACCTCGACAGGATCCAGGTGAATTGTCGGATGGAGCGTACAATAGGGCGTAATGATCCAGCCAGTGACTAATTTGCCACCGTGCATCTGCTCCAATTTTAACCGACTCAAGCGACTCATCTTATTCTCTTACTACTCTTTTGTCTCTCTCGAGCTATGGTTCAGACATCCTATTGAGTTTTCTTGGTCCAATCTCCCATGGAGCTCTCCAAAACGAAGACATTCCTTCGCCGCCTCGAAAGCCCTCACTCTCAAGACTCTGTAATGAACAATAATACTACTCAGACTCTATCCGACCAATTCTTGGGCAGTCGACTTGTTTCTCGAGCTCAAATTTCAGAGTAAAGATCACCTTACAAAATGATTAAGACACCTTTGAAGAACGAATATGTCTGCCAAGTCGATCTACGCCGGCTGCGATCTGATTGCCCTTGTGTCCACGATACATCAACATTAGACGTTGGGGCGCTGTCGGCTTTACCATGTGCCCCTGGAACCTCCGTTCTATACTTGTCCATTCTAAACACCTTTATGTTTACAATCATGGTTCATCTCTAGATATCTTTCTCCATCATATCTTTGTAGGTTCTCTTCTCTTCCCCTTTGTATCCTCAGCGTAATTCTCGTAGAAATTCTTGTCGTCCTTCCCAGGGGTTCCCCCATTCTCTGAGCTCCTCCCTGCGCCATCCCAAAAGTGAAACGCCTGACTGTGAACTCCGTAGCTTGCAGGAACAACTTCAATTAGGTCTCCACGAGCAACTTCGATTGCAGGAATTTCTGCAACAGGAAGCCCGATGAGATACGCAAGGATACATCTAATGACAGAAGCGTGTCCGATAATCAGTAAATCCTCCTTTTCGCGTTCCAATTCGACCAGAATCGGTTCGAGTCGAACTGGATGTCACCGGTCAATAAGAAGCAAAGAGAAGGATTCTGATTCAGAACCAACCGCATAAATCATGGTAACTTTCAGCTCTTGGTGCCCGATACGCATACGGGTCATGCGAAAATCTTTCCCATTCATCGGGATAATATTTACGGACCTGTGGGTTTTTGTTGTTTCTAATGGAGACGTAAAATCGCATTATAGAAGATTTACCTGGTCAGGAGTCAGACCGTCCCACACTCCCGGGTTAATTTCAGACATCTGGGGCTTTTCGATAACTTTGACATTCAGTCGTGTTGCTGCCGCTGGAGTAAGGAAAGGCCACGCAGTATGATGACTGCGTCGTCGTGCTGAAGTCCATATCTATACAGCAATATATTAGGGGGATTAATTGAAAATGATTTGTTCACTTACAACAAGTCTTCTTTCCTTTGGATTAAGTCCTCGTTGCTCAAGAGATTTGTTGTACTTCTGTAACACAAACTCGGAGAGCTTCTCCGCATACTCCCAACCATTTGGAGATAAATCAGAGTCTGCACGGTAGGAGTGTTCAATTAATGATTGTCCAGACTATAAAATAATGTCACACTAGCACCAGCGGAAGAAACTAGGCAATCTTACACGGGCAAAATAAATGTTACGAAATCTGTTATGGATGTTCATAAGAAGGAATACGATGCGGGACTGACGAGGATTGTCATTTGAATAAAAGGCGAAGTGGAACGACAATGGACGACTTGCCTGGAGATAGCCCATAATCTTCTGTATATGCTGTCAGGTTCTGGTGAAAAGGAGAAAAAAAAACATGTCGAACGAACGTTAGTCATCATCTTCTCTCCTACCTAACAGATGTAAGCTTGAGGAAAAGAATATCAAATTCGACAACGCCCTACATTGATGATACGGATTGAAGGCCATGTGGTCTCTTCCAATGGCTCGTAATGCTTCTCATGATCGCTAATCCTGGAATAGTAGTCTTCTACCGCCTTATCTGGGTCCCAGCCACGATACTATCGATCGCGGTTGTTGAGAAGAAGAAGAACAGAAGTATACAGATGCACTCACATCTGGAGAGGATATCTTGACACTCCGGATGTTTCGTTCAATGATTTCCTGATTGTCACACAAGGATTCTAAAACAATGGTTAAAGAAACAGCAAGTCGGGGAAGAAAAAAGCAGAGAGCAACCTAAGAAGACGACGTGAATCCCCATCTTATCGAATTTCTCAGCGAGACGGTGCCTTGTAGTGGTAGATCCATTGTTTGCATCGTAGACGACAACTTGATCTCCGCTGTTGAAAATATCGGCGATCATTTGTTCACAGGCGTCCGCGACTTGTTTTCTCAAAGCGATAGTCGACGCGCTCTTTTCCCCTAGGCCGGCAAATGAGCGGAACTGTCTTTCGAAAGAAGGAGGGATAGCGTACCCAACGTAAAGTAGTCGGGGGGTAACTTGTCCCCGCTTCCTAGCATCTTTCTTCGATAGTCCCCCAAAGATACGACTTGGATTTTGACACCAGTCCATCGCAGATAACGTTCAAGAGACCGAGAGATGTGGGTCTTGCCTCTTGCTGGAAGGCCTACGGTAAGAATGAGGATCTTCCCGGCGTGGAACAGGAGGCCAGAATCTGTGGTATACAAGGGTCCAACCATGGCGGAAGGTGAATGTACCACTGGCACGTGGTTATCTTGGTCCCATTTCGTTGGGACGTCTAATACTGACTTTCCAACTCGAAGCTCACACGTCCCTCGGCCTGCGTATACATTCCTGCGACAACACAAACAGCTCGATGGGCAAAGTACGCCTCTACCCATACAGATTATCTCTTTCGCTTGTTCATAGAAGCATCTGCGATAAACGGTCGCCTTGGAGCTAGTTTATAGTTTATTTTGCCCACGAGAAATGTCGCACGAGGTTATGTCAATCCTTCTGGTGTATGGGTGGGTATCAGTGAAAATAGATGACTGATTATGAACTCTTTAATTTCTATATTCGACTTTTCTGACATATCGCTGCCTTGATAAAGCTGGTAGTCGACCTCCTAAAAGGTATACATAAATTACCCCTACCCCTGTAGAATAAATAATAGCGCACCAAGCGCAGAGTAATCAGGAGGTAGCTTCCGTCCGCTTTCCAACATGTTGGATAAACCCTCAAGGATACGACTTGAATTTTGATTGATAGTCCATCGCAGAACGAGACCAAGGTACATGGGTTAGAATCTGCGGTGTAGAACGGCGCAACCATGTCTGCAGGTGAAATGTAAGTGGCACGTAACTCTCTCCCCTTGTTTAACCTCTCATGTCGAATACTTTTCATCCGAATCACCACCATGTCCAAGCTCCAGCTTTCAACTTGACTCGAGCGATTCTATCTTTCTAACCAACCCTGATTTCGGTCATAGCGGTAGGTTACGTGGGTAAGGATTTTAGACGACGATAAATCCTACTATTAATCACTTGTCGATGCCGTAATCGTGGGAACAGTAGTGAGGCTCCAAGTCGCCCTTGCCACCAAAAGCATGTTTATACCGCGACGTTGGTTTATTGCAGTGGGGACTACTGTCCTCTTTGTCCTTGTCTTTCTCTCAATATCATATAGGTCCGTTTTCCTTTACTTGGAATATTTCCGTTCATAACTGTTATGATTCAGCTACCAAATCCAAAATGCCATTTCTTATGCTTCGCGGCCTTTATGGGATAAACCCGATGGCCCGAGGACGCTCTTAACTCACTACTACTCGCCTGGCATGAAAGTGGATCAAGAATTATGCAAGATGCATGGCTGGGAGGAACGCGAACGTTCACCTGAAGTTTGGGACGCGGTGATATTCTCCACGGAACTTGATCTGCTGGAGATCAGATTGAACGAGCTAGACGACGTTGTTGATAAGTTCTTCATTGTAGAAAGCGACAGTGAGTTCCTTTAACCGTCCTCTGGGACCTTGATGATGTCAAGCCCTCTTCAGAAACGTTTACTGGTATATCAAAACCTCTCCATTTTGCCAATAATATGTCCCGTTATAACCAGTTCGATCATAAGATTGTATATAGGGCTTTCCCTGGCCGAGCGCCATCTCCCAAGGAGTCTCCGTTCGACGTGGAAGCCGACCAGCGCAGGTTCATGACCGATTTATTGCGCTCACACGTGCATTCGAATGTGCCTCCTCCATTGGTCATATTTTCCGACATTGATGAACTTCCCTCCTCACATACATTGCATCTTTTGCGGACATGTACCTTCCCGTCCCCCATTCATTTGCAAATGCAAAACTACTTGTACTCGTTCGAGTGGCCTATCGGTTCAAGTAGTTGGAGAGCACAAGTGCATGAATGGGGCGATTCGAGTTATTACAGACATTCTCAGGCCAGTGATAATGTACTAGCAAACTCGGGTTGGCACTGCAGGTACGTTCACATGTCACAACATACGGACAACTTTTTGACGTCCTTGATTTTCAGTTATTGTTTCCGCTACCTGAGCGACTTTGTTGCCAAGATGCAAGGTACTCTTACCCGCTTGTTCAGTTGTCATGTCTTGAAGGATATTCCCAGGTTTTTCGCATGCTGACCGTATCGGCGGTGACTCGTCACTCACTAAACACGATCGGATCCAAAAGGTCATTTGTGAAGGTGGCGATATCTTTAATATGTTACCAGAGGTCTGTGGCGCTTTTTCCTGTGTTGGGTGATGTTCTGACCTTCAATTTGGCAGGCTTATTCGGTACTATAGGTTTTACCATGCTCTTGACATATCTCACGCCTCTCGTACAGTACAAAGACTTTCTAGCACTGCTATACCCAGAACCGTACGCTATCCTTCATTGCACTCTTTTTTCTTTTTTGTTCTGATATTGTCTTTGTAAGAACGCGTTCAGCTGTTGGACTTCCACTATATCTACTACAAAACGCTGAAAAGTTCAAGTTTCTACTGCCGGAAGGATGCATACGCGAGGATTCACCATGACTGGTGTAGGACATTATGTATCGATACGATCTATGCTACCCTATATCTATGCTTTGATAACGGTGCGAGGTGGATTTAATTTACATTTAATATTTTTATGCCGTTTATCCGGAAGCTTTTGCAGTGAATGCGAGGCCATGACCGCCCTGACCACTCACCATCGGAAGGTTTGCGCGGTGGAACTTGAGACACTTGCCCCGTCGGGGTATGCGCATCTATTGGTCAACTAACGTGTACCTCCTTGGGTCCTTTATACCAAACATGGTCCATCTCGTCTGGCATAAGGCCATCTTGTAGAGTCAACTGCCCCGTTGTTGAAATATAATATCCGAGGGCTTCCTTCGGTAGTTGTTCTACTTTAATGGGTATAACCCATTGCTGGGGACGATGAGGTCGACATTCTTGCATTTCGTCTTGGACTAGCCGCTCCGAACCGCACTAATCATATACTGCTTTGTACATTATTTTGGATCGTAACGCATCCAATGATCGGCCTCGGCAAGATGCATATACTGATAACCGCGCTGAACGTTGTACACTCGATTTGATGCAAGGGACAATTGCTAGCGTTGGAATCCCTCTCAAGGGAACAAAAATCTATCATCCGAATGATCCGGATTCTGACAAACGTTCCGTGCTGGAATCTGTGATATTCAATTGATGTTTCAAAATCAAGATCCCTGTAGGATTCCCGCCTCATAAATTTATGGGGCTTCCCAGCTCGCTGGATTTCCGTAGGAACTTCGGATACGGTATGCTTTAGAAAAATTCTTTGTCCGAAACGGCAAGTAGGCCATGCATCAGCAACATGATTAGTACGTATCGATATAGATAACCCAAAATCTAGAAGAAAACGAACGACGGGAATGAAATACAGATACTACTACGCCAAAGCGTTCGATTTTAAATTTTTCGTTGTCCACAAGTGTACTAGTAAAAGTGACCGAGCATGTTTAGGAAGACTGGAAGGCATGAATCCACGTTGAAAGAGTTCGAGGGTACGCCTGCCGTGACATTATAAATGACTTGCCACACGCCACTGGAGGTACTGCAGAGCGAGAAGAGGTCATAGTGGTTGTTCACGGCGAGGTAAGGGTGCTGTATCAAGTAAGTCTGTAAGACATTGGTGATGTAACACATAATATGGCCGCTTACGCTATGCTGGCCCGTTACACTGTTGCTCGGCTATTCAAAAAAAGAAAGTTTAATTTAGATAAAAACATCCAGATCAACAAAGTAGCGCACAACAGAGCAGAAAATTTGCGCAGGCTGTCGGTCCGGTTGTGCGTTTGTGGTCAGGAAGAAGACCGCGGAGGAGTTGTCCGCGGCGGTGGCGATTGTTCGAGGTTGATCATCTCCATTTGCGGTTATGGCCCCGGACTCCATAGAGAAGTTGGGCCAGTCGTTGTGAGGCCATGATGCCCAAGTCTAAGACGTGGTGCAAGAGCGAAGTCAGCAAAGACAATTGGAAGCGGGATAATGGGCGTACGGCGAACGTGTTCGACTCTGCGCCCCCGATGGCGCCCGTTAATGCCAGGACAATTGGGAGTCCGGTGTCGTTCGCGTTGGCTTGCGTCTGGTAGAATGCAGCGAGGGTGAAGTTATGTGCAACGTCTAAAAGGCCATCACCGAGCCCGTCACACCAAGGGCCGACGGCAGCATTGTTGTTAGCAGCTCGTGCCCAAGAGGGGGCATCAGCAGCGAAAGTGGAAAGCGCGAACAGGGTGAACAGGAGGGAGTACATGTTTCGAAGGAGAGAGACGACTATTAACCCTTGGAGAAAACAGGAAGCTTTATACAAGCGGCATTAGATCCGAGACCACAGACACCATGCAAAACGAGGGTCAAAAACAAAAGAAAAAAACAGCCACAAAACAAGCAGGTTAGACGATGTGTGGAATATTTTGGGCTTTTTTTTTTTTGATGAGGGTAGTAGGACTTGTCGTAGCGCCGGGAAAGTTGATTGCCTTTGGGTTGTTCAGAAGTGGAAAGACGCTAGCCAGATATGGACTGTCGTATTCGACTCTTGGGTTGGGCAAAAGACGAATTCTTGTATGCGCCGCGTGTTCTTCGCCTCTTGCTTCTAGACCACCTTGTCCTTGTGCTCACGTCCAAACACTGACGCCCGGTGTACTGCCGCCTCCTTGCGGAATTCGACATCGGGGTACTAGCTATGCATCATATTCCAATCTACAGGAGACTGTCGAATTTTGTGATGCGAGGTGATCGTGGGGGCGGCCAGGCTTTCTGAAGGACGACTTGATGTAATAAGCCCAGACGTGTTTTGCATATTGAGTTTCCAGCAAAAATACCACCCGCAGTCTTGTATGCAGATCAGCCCGAGTTCACGATCTGCTTAACTCTATTTCAATTGGAATGAAGAAGGAGCCACCGTCCAAGTCCTAGCGATGATTTGTCATTGTGCCCGAGTCGCGGATGTATAGGCACCATCTCGCGTATAGATGGAACTAGCGGGTATGGCAAGCATATACTACAGGGGCCCTGCCCGAGTGCCGGTTAGCGGTAAGGATCGACCCTGTTACCATCGCATGCAGACAGAATTTCCAAGGTTTTGAAAGTTGTCCTTTGAGACAGGAGGTGGTGATTTTGGCTTCTGTTTCACGATCATACGAGTATATGCGATGGCACACAGGATCCGGTTGGAAAACCTGGTCTCATCTACACAGACGGAATGCGCCTTTTTTCTGGATTCGTATAGTAATGAGCAAGTGCAGTATGGACATGAACAGTGAGACAAGAGAAGACATGTAGGTAAGGACGAGCACGTAGAAATTGCACTTTTGAACAGATGAAAAAGGACCATGAAAAACAAGTCATCGCAAGCCAGTAAAATACAACCCACAAAGACTTCTCTCTCTCCACTTTCACCGATCACTCCGTCAATCGACGTCCTCGCTTTTATCAACAAACAAGTCGAAATGCCTCTTTCTCAGTTCAACTCTTCCAATTTCGTGTCTCCTTCAGCCGCAGCAGCGGGCTTGTCTTCTACAGTGTCAAAGTTTTCGACCAAGTCTGGTACATCATCGTCGTCGTCATCGCCAGCATTCGGTGGTCGTTGTTGGTTTTGCTGGATGGCTTGATACGATTCAGCTAGCTTGCGTAGTGAAGCCAACGAGTCCGGTCCAAGCTGGTTAAGAATACCAGGAACGAGCTCTGTCAATTCCTTCACTTGACCCGCTCCATACACAGCAAAGGTGTTCGCAGAAACTGCCGCGTGCACTGGAGAAACAAGTCGTTATCAAGCCCGAATCGGTGTAATAGAGAGAAAAGGACCGCGAAACAAAATCAGCGATAATGATGCGGACCTTTGGGCGCTGTGAAATGCAGTACGTTCCCATCTTCCCTGAACATGTTGACTTCCTCTACGCCTGGAATAGGCTGAACATTAAGCTTCTTTAAGGCACCCTGGAGTTTTTTATCATCTTGCGCCGCTGACGGCTTCGGTTTTCGTACAACCTTCCGACGAACAGTCCCCTTGCCGCCTTGGATCGCGCAACGTTCAGATCATCCAGAGATATGTCATAGAAGCACACACAAAACAGATTTTATCATTAAGCGTATGAGAGACTGTTTGTTTCATCTTTGAGCAGACATGCTCACCGATCCTGTTGGCCGCAGCCTGCGCCTGTAGTTTGGCTAATTTTGCAGGATCCATGGTGATTTTTCCTCGTGGATGGGGACGTCAGAAATCACAGCAGTGTTGAAAAATACCGACTGGAGCTTTGCTGATGGCTGGTCAGCAAAGAAGGTTTGCGGCTTTGCCGGCAATCCCCGGACTACTTCACATAAATTGGTGGCGCAAACTGATCAAGTCGGTCTTTCGATCTCCTTGACCTTGTACCATGAGTTTCTTCATCAGGAAGGCTGGTCCAGAGGATATCGTATGTAATGAAACTTGTCTTACAGGTTGCGTTCACCGGCTCATACACGCTCAGAATATTATATTGGATCTCATAATTGCTCTCGTTTGTCCGTTATCTCCCTTCAATGGTAGATATCTTTCATGGTCCTTTGTTATTTTAATAGGCAATATATGAGAAAGCATTCGAGTCCGTAAAGGCCACTCCTGAAATTGTTGGTACCACGACTTTCGTTCGAGGCATATAAACAATTCACCTGACATCTGTATCAAGCTCCGGAAGAATCTCTTTGAGAAGCAGCATGCCCATACACTACTCGCTTTCTCGGGGACAGGGGATTCTCCAGGGGAGCCCGTTGGCTTCGCACTGTACTTTTTTAACTTTTCAACGTGGACTGGGCGACCAGGATTATATGTACGTCTCGCTTGTGTGATCGTATGATCAAGATCTCTGTAACCCCGCAGTTGGAGGATTTATATGTCAAGGCCGAACAAAGGAACGCAGGCGTTGGTAAGGCCCTGTTTGCGGAGTTGGGAAAAATCGCGCAAGCAAATGTATGGATCATCTTTGTTGTTGTACGTGATCCGGTCTAACTTTATGCGCATCACTGCCAAAGGACTGTGGGCGTGTCGATTGGTCAGTCCTTACGGTAAGGAGCAATAGATATTCAGGGAAAAGTGACCTCACACAGACTTGCGATTTAGTGGAATCAACCCTCGATTGACTTTTACGAGAAGCGGCTCGGTGCGACCCGTTTATCAGAATGGGTAGGCATGAGGCTTGAAGGAGAAGAGATCAAGAGCCTGGACGGCCTCGTCCAGAAAACCTGATGAAGGTTTCAATAGAATTAAATAGTATCTCACATATTTCTTCAATATCAAACAAACGTTCACAGTGAACAAAGGCAAACAAAGTGAAAAAAGACAATGCATTATACACCATCATAGCTAGCCCCTCCGGCCTATCAAGTTGTTTATCAGTCACTTCTCGAGTATCTAAGTACGGGGTATATATATGCTTGCCTTTCGCAGTCTGACAATGATCGGGTCTTCTTTGAGGTCGTCCTTCTCCCTCGCCGCAACCTCAATAGAATACACTCTCAAGACCGATTTCACGTCGGCAGCATGGACAGAAATCTATGCAGAAATATGGGACACATGAATACCAGTTGAATAACGCTGACACGGACCTTTGCTTTCCTCATCACCTTGCAATGGCTGCCAATCCATACCACGAGTATGAACTTCTCCCTCTGCGATTCCTTGTCATTGGAGTAAGTCACACGAGCGTAAGCGTAGGACGCTTTCGAGTCTTCCAAGACATCGCGCAACTCTGCAAGGCCCCCTGTACCCGTCTTCGTTACCTTCAACTTGTCGGAACGATCAGTCTACCGAGATGTGAAAAATATACATAAATCGCGCGTCGGAAGAGAAAAAATTCATTTGCGCTGGAACTCGTGCCTCATAATCCAAAAGCAGCCAGTTTGTCTCCGACTTGTCGGAACGGACGTCCAAGTATGCTATCGGCAAAAGCACTCTTTGGTCAGATCCAAGGAACCAGTGCACAAGGCTGTACTAAAGGGCAAACAAAACCTTCTTCGATCTGGGTATCAGACAAGTCGGCCATGAGTGAGAGTAACAAAGACAGGTATTTGAATTTGCAAAAGAGAGAGAGAGAGAGAGAGGAGGTAAGTAGTAGCTAGGTAAGGAAATGTTGCAGGTAGAGTGCTGTCGCCACTACTATAACTGGCATCCTTGATCGGACTTGCTGAGCATGTTTTCGCAAACTGCCGGAATAATTTCTTCTTCAACAACTTGGAATCCTAAAGGACTAAAGCCACTTCCAAGTCGACATGACCACTGCGCTTCTTCGCGGAATGCGGACTTTCCGCACTGCCGTTGCTAGCGCATCGTGTTGTAACGTGTGTCCAATACGTGGTATACGGACAGCAGCCGCTGTCGAATTCACAGTCCCTCTTGATGATAACGAAGAGGATCACGAACACGGCCGTGCGCGCGATCGTTCAACCGGCTCTGTCAAGATCTCCCAACGTAACTGGGGAACATATATGCCAAAACCGCCATCTCTAATCGAATCGCGCTCAGCAGGCGTCGAGCCTGAACAAGACGACGAACGCGACGAAACTAGGCACCCTGGCTTCTTGCGGCAAAAAATTTATCGAACTCCAACGCCTCTTCCGGTCGCTGCGCATCGGAAAACTATCAAAGATGCCTTCCCGCAGGGCTGGTCTCCACCACACAAGCTCTCTCGCCAGGCCATGGACGGTTTACGCGTACTGCATATGCACGACCCTGAAACATTCTCGACTCCAGTGCTTGCAGCGAAATTCAGGATTAGTCCTGAAGCAGTCAGAAGGGTATTGAAAAGCAAATGGGAGCCGTCCACGGAGCAGAGGGCTAGACTACTAAGGAGAGAAATGAGAGACAAAGAGGAGTGGATTCGGCAGAGACGGGTAGCAGAGCATAAAGAATTGCAGAGGCTAGAGAAGGACCGAATACGTGAACAGCTCAAGAACGGTCACACGATTGGATCCAATTCAAATGATTCTCTGTCGCTGGTCTAGAATTCAGACACCATTAAATTGTATGTCACGTATAATACTATGATTAATCTAATTCTTTCTAAAGTCCAAAGTACATACGATAGGTCCCGCTGCCATATAACTTACAACAATGAGCGTGGTCACCTTACATAACACACATTACAGCACATCATAACAACTGATAATCGAGCATACACGTTCCCTTGGGTGGTCTACACCCTAGAATGTCGTTCCAATTCGGCCTAGGAAGAGGATCCGGCACTCTTCCATGTGCATCAACAATAGCATAATTGAAACCGAGGACGAACATAGCAGCCAATAATTTCATTTCTAGTCTAGCCAACCGCTGACCTAGGCATATGTTTTTTCCTGTAGAGATTCCAAAAGGTCAGATACTACTTTCGTCGGAAGTTCACAGTTGGAACATACCGCCTCCGAAGCCAATCCATGAAAACTGCCGTCGATCATGGGGACGGGTTGGGTCGAATTTCCAAGGATTAGGATATAGTTCGGAGTTGAGGTGTACGTCACTGAAAGGATACACGATATATGCGCCCGAGGGGATCACTTTGCCGTCTATAAGAACGTCAGGCCCCATATTCTTCCGCATGGCCGTATGAGGTTGTGCTAGCCTCAGAGTCTCGATAATCATCTTGTCAAGTAGAGGCGTAGAAGATTCCCAAACGTCAAGTGGTATTCGTGATAGGGAAGCAGACAACGACGAGAGTGATGTCTGCTCGCCTATGGGTGAAGAGCAGTCTGAAAGGAGAAGTGACTCAAGCTCTGCTCTGACTTTGTCTTTCCATTCAGGATGTGCTCCCATAAAGGTGACTAACCAACTTGCTGTCATCAGACACAGGATGAATGTCGGTACTTAGCGAACAGAAGTGACCATCACGTACCGGTTGTTCCAGTTGATCTTGCGCCCGCAATCAATAAACCCATCGTGAACCCGGCCACAATCCTATCCCCATCACCGCTGTCCAATAGCATCTGCATCGCGTCCTCCTTGTGTTTCCCACTGTTCACTCGGACCTCCCTCGCATTGTGTATGATTGAATAAATCCTCCACGTTGCAAACAACTTCTTCAACATGCCCCAGCTAGGGAACCAAGGGAAAAGAATTGAAGCTGGAGTGTTCCCTTCATCAACCATGTCATAGAGGCGTTTCAGACGTCGAACTTTGTCGGCATCGTCTGCGATTTCACAGCATGCTAGAGCTCTGACTGTCAACTGAAAAATTAGCTTTGATAATTTTAGATAAGCACACTGCGATCAAGTTTGAGTGGATTTTGCCGAACCTCGTAGATGGCTGGAAAAGGATCCAAAGTCCCACATTTACCCCAAGACTCCATAACAACTGAACAATCGTTCAGGAGAAGTGGAATCACTTTAAAAAGATCAAATCAGAATTATGTGACAGAAAACGGACAAAATCAACCCACATCTCGCCAATCGTTCCTGACTTTGTACAGTTGCCAAACGACGATATATGACGGCTATAGTCTTACCGTGGAGATCGGACGTAACCCCTTTGATTATCGGAATCTACAACAAAAATCACCGTGCGGCATCAGCGATTCTCCGAGAATATGGATAAAAGGAAATGGCTACACACCCCTCCGAGCAGGTCCTTGAATGCAGTATGCAGGTCGAATGCTTTAGTCGTTAGGAATGCCTTCCTGGCGCTCTCTCCAGAGACAGCAACCACACTCTTCTGCAAGACTTGTCGTCAGATCAAATTTCTCTCAAGGGCCCAAAAGAAAATTAAACCACATACGTTAAAAAGGTCAAACTTAAATATTGGTTGGCCGGTGGTACGGAATCCCCAGTTGAGGAAGTCAAACCGATAGCGAAAGAACGGCACAATGGTGAGCGGAGATATTTTAGGCAGAGAGACAGGCGCCGTTTTGCTTTGTACAGAACAGGTAGATGACAACAAGAAGGCCAGCAGCATAGGCGATATTAAAATCACGGATTTCAGCGTCAGGGTCGCTGAGATCAAGTCTATGAGGAATAACGGTAAGCAGATAGGAATATACATCCTGCCTTGGAGGCAGGGGGAGTGAGGGGTAGAAATATTATGGAGGAACCAGTTTGGTACAGGGAGGGGAAGGGACAATCCGAAATAAATCACTTCTTATATGTACGTGTGCCGACAGGCGAAACGGGTGCGCTCGTAAGGGCAATACTGTGCAACATGAATGCATTCCCACATAGTGCAAGAAGACGCTTGATAATCAGAGAGAAGTTCTTTGAATCACCTTACCGGCACCGATGGGATCGTCTACACGCCGAAGAACACGTGCCTTCTACAAAATTACCCGCTGTGAAGGGGCCATCAAGGCCATTGTTTTATGTGTAAATTGACTTGGGCTTTGGGTCGTGCCTGCAGGCAGATAGTCCAAATGATGGAATACTTTTTACTGACAAACAGTAAGAGGAAAGCACTATGTGTCCGTCATCGCCAGGAAAGGCACGCGCCGAACCATCAAGTCAAGCGTCCATATGCGCACTCACGGCATTGCATAAGTTGATAGGTCGCCCTGAATGATGGAGAAATCTCACAGTTAGACTTAGCGCCGAAATACTCATGACGGACTTAAGTTAAGGAGTGTATTGGTCATTAACACGTATTTGGAGGTAGGATGGAGATACAGACATTGTCTGGTATGCATGTTTGCATCACGCCGCGGCCATACATGCAACAGCACCTCCAGCTCCATGCCAGTGATGAAATGCCGTCAATATGCAAATATAATGGGACAGAGCGGCAAGTACGACGCAAACATGGAATATTTGGTGTGAAGCGAAGAAAAAGTCAAATTTCCCGGGGCCGAATCGCTCCGGAATCCTATTCGCACTGCAAGAGATGAATGAAAAGAAAAGAATGTAAAATTGGATTATGCGCACTACATGAGGGCTCCGTAAATGTACATGACGCCGGACAGGACGAGGAAGCCGAACCCCATTTCATGGCATAATTTTCGGTAACCATGGGAAATAAGTCCATGCAACAGCGGAGCGGCGCCGCCCAGGCCTAGGGCTATGAAGACATAAGTGCGCGCATGACGATGTGAAGGCTGTGCATATTCGGGGTCCAGAACGATATATGCTGCAACTAGCCGCCAGAAGCGTATTGAACCAAAATGCGGGGACAGCCGGTGGAAATGACAGCTTACCAGTCCCTGCCAGCGAAATGGCTGATAGGTATACGAATTGATAAATCGGTTCGCAAAAGAAACCGTAGTAAATGCAGGGGAAGAACGATCCTACCGTGAGGACTTGATAAACATAAATAAGTTAGTGGTGATTAAACTAAGGGGGTAAAATTTTTACCTACTATGCCTGAATAGTCGAAGGTATGACATCGCGCACAGACCTATATTCAGTGTTATTGATGAACAAAGTGCCGATTACTGACGCAGCTGAAACTAGGAGAGACTCACGGGATAGGAATGGCAGGTAGACACATGGAAAAGGGCACTGCACGTCAAGCAGAAGACAGCGGAGAAGAGAAAAATAGCAAAAACAGCGGAGTCCTTCCAGGTAGTGCTTTCATACTGCGCAATGTAAGTAGAATAGAACGCAAACGAGAGGTAAACAAATAATGCAGCACCCCAGAGATGTGTGTGGATATTAACTGAATGACGACGAGTGAATCACAGTGGAGCATTTAGAGCAGCATGATGATGATACCTGTCTCGTTGTGTAAATCTGTGAATAATACATAATGAAGATGATCAAAACATAATATTATGCACAGAAAAAAGTTAGCCTCACATCCAAAGACGGAACTAAAACAGCCACTCCAACTGCCTTGCTCCCTGTCGTCACGGGAATGATGTATAAGTATTTAGATCGCCACAAGGTTGACAAGAACGTAACCAACCGTCTATACCCTGAAAGAATGTGCTCGTTGTCCTTCATCCAAGACGGAATATCTTGCCAGGAAATTGTTAAAGCATTATGTGTAGAATGGTCCGACACTGAGTCGTATCGGTACCGAGTGCCAGCAAAACCATTTGATGGGTTTCTCGCACGAATTATGGAAGACATAAAAGCGACCGTTTTGAGGGCAAGCACAACATGAAACCTGCCAAATTAAGCCGTAACAACACCGGCACGTGATTACCGAGCAAGTGATACTAGTTTGCTCAGAATTTGTCGTGTGCTCAAGATGTGCTAGTCTAACTTGTGCATTTGTTACAAGTTTGCAACCCTACGTCTATTAAGAACAGGATCTAGCCCTTGAGAGCCTCACCACCAGTGGGAGGTTGAACCTCTTTGATCCCCGTTGGGCCACCAACCATCTGCACAAGCGACCCTGCACTCAACAGGTTGGCATACTTGGGCTGCACAAAGACAGAACTGTATCCACCGGTTAAACAACTTTGACGGGGAATTGAAAATGGCATGACTTACGTAGCATCCTGCAAGACATTGCCGTTCATGTCTTCAACTCTACCCGACACAACTGCTTTACGACCTTTTCGTTCAGCAAGGGTCGTTTTTATCACGATGAACTGGAAAAGAGGTTATGAGAGACATGCGGACAAGGCAAAGAACGATTCTAATAACCTGATCAGCGTTGGTAGGAGCTCGGAAGTTGACAGACAAATTTGCCGTGACGACGATCTTCGCGGGTACATTGAAGAGTGCCTGAAACCATGGGAAGGTAATCAAACCATGAAGAAAGGGAAACACGGTGTATGTGCTTACGGTTCTGGCTAACGACTCGTCTAATAACGTCGACATTAAACCACCATGCACGATCCCGTCATGTCCACATAGTCCTCTTCCAACATGTAAAAACACCCAAGCTTCGCTCTCATCTTTTTTCGCTCTGATTAACGGCCTCAAGGCCAATTTTCCAGGCCCTCTGAGCGCACCAGCCGTTAAATGATTTACTCGTTTCTCTTCTGGATAATGAGTATATGGCCTGGTTTCGTACCAATCATCAGCATCTGGCCGTGATCGAAGCAGTTGGAGCACAGGAAGAGAATCTAGTTCTTTCTCTAGGGCAGCTGTGTATGCTATCGATTCCGGGGTATTTGGGTCTGGAGGTGGAGGCGCTATCCGAGGAGATAGGTATGTGGCTAATGGGGGAGGGTATAGAGCACCTATGGTATACGCAGTTCCCAGGGAGGTTGCGAGAACAAAAGTTTGAAGGAAAGAAGATCGACCACGACTCGATTGGGACTTGGCTGAAGGAAAAGTCGCATAGAACCGTGCAGAGAATCTACGTGCCGAGAGTCTAGGCAAAAAAGAGAAAGACATTATTGGGGCTTGGAAACAAGAACAGTGGTATAATCTATCACGCTGCTTCAACCGGCATCGGTTCAGACACGGCTATTGCAAAGAAAAAAAAATCACACCACCACTGCAACAGCGCCTCAGACCCTCTGTGTTGCTGGAGGTGCTTGAGGTTGCCCGTTTCTTCCCGTTCATAATCTCTGATCACCGAAAAGTAATTTTGGGGTTAAGAAGGAGCAGTCCCGGATTGAAAATGGATAAACATCGAAAGTTGGACAACTTCCGAGTCAATTATCCGACACTGCAAAATTGATCACATGCCACCCCCCGGTGCCGAACACCCAATATTCCAAAACTTGGCCCGCAAACCATGAAACACCGATAATGTTGCGTCAACAGACACCTGCGGATGATTTATCGCTATTCTGGTTTCCAAAGAATACGGAACAGATACCTGAAGCCTGGACCCCCAGAGCGTCATATCTATTACTAAGCGGGGCCGGTTCAGTGCTCCTTCTGCCAGTGCCTGCGGCAGACCTGATCATCTTCTGTCAATCAATGATAACTGCGCATACTTATACTCCAAGCTAGTCATATCTGTTTCACAGACAGGAGTTCCCAGTACACAATATTATGCATGGTGTGCACTGGTTTATGCTGAATGAACTCTCCAAAGTCTGGGCGCCAGCTGGCGGCAGAGCATACGGAATTCGGCACGACTCCACCAACCTTTTATGTCTTCTCCGAGCCCTGGCGGAGAGTGGTTCTCAGCGTTTTATCTACCCGACACGTTCATCAAAGAGTGGAGACTTACCTGCAACAGCGGTGGCAGCCAGCGCTGCTCCGAGGCTCTATTATACCCCCATGGATCTATCAGGAGATGCGCGACCGCGTCCGTTCCGCAGGAGGACTTTGGATATGAAACACTCCTTACGAGAGCGTGATGGATGCAGCAGCTTTAGATCCTTACTCGAATCGTTCTCGACGAACCTTCATCAGTTTATGATAACCATCTTCTCGTATTCCACCTAAGATCCACCTGCCATTCTTCCACGCTCATGCTCATCAAACATCGATCAGTCCTGTGACTTTCGTCGTCAGGCTCTATTACATTGGATAGGATAACTTGCGTCATGGGATTTACCATAACCTCCATTAGCCGGATAATCTTGCTGTAGCCATGGTGGTGTTCCTGTCTACAGATATATCAGGGCTTTTCTACAAGATACAATGCAAATCTCACGTACACTCGAATGTTGGGGCCAGATCATCTGCTCTACAATACCGAGAGCGTCACACCGACGGGACGATGACTCCATTGTCCGATATTTTATAAAGCAAGTCTTCGCTTCCTCTGGCAACCTGCTACATTGACGTGTTTTTTTCCAGCAGACTGTGGTTGAACCCCATTTGTTTTTCTTCCGACCTTTGTTCACTTATTCATATACAATGATTTTCTGGTCGACATGCTATGTGTCCACGACATATGCAAATTCAAGACAGGAACGGGTTTCTTGGGATGCACCTAGCTCTTTATCTCATTATTCACTTCAGCTTAGCAAGTCGTTGTTATACCATGTTTTGGTATACGATGCTTAAATCCATGTTGTGGTTCCTTTTACTCTAGTATTTCGTAATACTATGAGAGCGTTTGATTGGTCGACGAATACTGTTTGGTTCAAGATCGGTACCATCATGGCAACGGGTAAACGTTCAAGCAATTGCATGGTCGGCTTCGTGGGTCCCTGACTATGATGCAAACAAAGCAGAGAGCTATTTCCAGTTGGAGTTCAAGCAGCAGACCTCGATATTTGACTCCGCTCGGAGATGCAAGGAATATCCAATGAGGTCAGCCTGCTTAATTGGTCAGGCAGTGCGGAATACACATCTCTTTGAAGACGACGCCGTACTATATATTGTACCCTTACAGTCATAGTATTCATCGGATCACCCACGTTCTCTCCTGTCCTTTTGTGCCCCCAAAGTCTGCCTACGGGAGTAGGATCTTCAACTCTCGAATACACTTTGAAGTGAGCCAGACTCGAATTATCGTATGGACGTGGTGGGTCCAAACTCTCTGACTTTATGGTCGTCCTATAGTACTATTACTGCCCATCCGGGAAATCGCTAACGGCCTCGTGGCGATGAAGATGAATTACTCTATTCTAATACTAGTAATAGATTTGAATATACGCCACGCCGTAGACCAGCTCTTTGCATCGATTATCGCCACAGTCAGTCACCCACTCATTTATACACGTTGACCACTGTCTGTGGTTTTCCAGGGCCAAGATGTCGCAGTCTTCTCCAGAAGTTGTACTCTGTGTGCCCTGCGAAGAGCTTTGGTTTGAGGATGGCTCTGTTATCCTCAGGACTCGCCCAAAACTATTTCGCGTCTACCGGGGCCTTCTGTCTGCCCACTCTTTGGTTTTCAGGGATTTGTTCGCTATCCCCCAACCAGAGGATGTCGAGATGATGGATGATGTCCCCATCGTGGATCTTCCCGACGACCCAGAGGATCTCACCTACTTCTTGCGAGCCCTAATCGATTCATGGTAGGTTGCAAGTTCTCTTTCTGTTGTCTATTCTTCAAAAAGTTCTGGTCAGCTACTATGACGACAATATTCGAGAGTTTCGTATCGTATCCGCAATCTTGCGGCTTAGCACGAAATATGACATCAACAGGCTTCGTGAACGCGCAATCGCACAGCTCCTATCGGCATATCCTACAACATTACAAGAATTCAATTACCTACAGCGAAATCCCAGCGTCAGTCGAATACAGGCATTCGATGGGATAGAGATTGCGGTTGTCAATCTTGGGGAGGAAATCGACATCCCACAGATCCTGCCCAGTGCCTATTATAGTCTCATATTTCAACAAAATAAGCATGTCTTACTGGACGGAGCGGTAGACCCATCTTCACCCAACCCTGAACGAGAGATTTTAGGCCAGAGGGCTGCGATACGCTGTGCGATAGGACGGGATGCGGTGCGTCGGGTAATGATGCGGGTGACATTTGGGCCCAACACGGAAGCATGTCGTTATAATGATTCTGCGTGCAACCATAGGAGGCTGCTCATATCAGAGGCGATAGATGATGGGTTGTCATCCAGGACTGTGGGCCCATTCCATGGGGTCAAGATGAATGTTTCCGGGTTGTGCTCTGGCTGCCAGGTATATATCAGAGGTGACTCGTATACCATGCTACAAATGGAAGCGTGGGAACACCTTCCGGAATGGTTTGAGCTCCCCAGTTGGGACAGGTTGTTATCCACTGGGGAGTAATGTCGAATTTGGCATGGCAGATAACTTCCCTTTTTTTTTTCCATGTGACGCTGTAAAATACTGAACATCTTGTCTGTAAATAAGGACATGAGAATAAATCCATGAAAGACTCGGAGTCTCGGAGTCGTGACTAGTAATATTTGCAAGCGCACACAAAGGACTGGTCGCGTCTATTATAATTTGAACTACTTGTACAGATTATCCTGTGGCAGCGTTGAGTCCTTCAACATTCGTGTTTAGCAGCATATACTATCATAACTACTACACGTTACGGATGGTCAAAGGCTGTGACAGCGTTTGAATTTGAAATGATTGTCAAATGCTTACCAATCGTTTGAAAAACCATATTCGCCAACTATTTTTCTCATGTTATTGGGCAGCCGTTGACTT
>QGOD01000005.1:197245-210173 GCA_003313065.1 Sarcodon sp. MG97 | reverse complement strand
TTGTGGAGTCTGGACTAAAACAGTTGGAGGCTTACAACGATTATAAGGGCAATATCACCAGCGGGTTCGTTGAGAATCTGGGTCGTTCGATTAGTTCTTGGCAAGTCAAGGGACGGGTTCTTGGACGTACGAGTCAAGAATGAATGAGCAGCAGGTCTGACTACGAAAAACAGGATAACGTGGAGTAAATTTGTTTGTTTGTTTGTTTTGCGAGAACAACTTACTACTGACGGGTTATCGAATACCTGGAGTTACGCATATAAAAAGGGATAAATTGGAAAAGCAACCCCACTGCAAAAACATGCCTCGAATTGATCCTGTGTACTGATCACGTCTTGCGATAATACCTCGTGCAGACTCGTAAAGATGGTGTACATCAGTGGTCTGAGCAAAGGCTGGAAGGGAAAGCCATCAGGACAATGATAGGTCGAGATTGAAGTTCAACGCACCGCCAACTAGGTTTACCTCCTGTCACGTGATAGTGCTGTTGGCGGTTCGTCGATCTTGTCCCAGCAAGGGTTTCAATCCCGGTTACTTTTTCTTATCCAAGGATGGGGCGTAAGGAGGCTATGCTAATGTCAACCAGATCACCCGTTGTTCTATCAATGGTTAGCACGACTTGATTAATGGTCATGTTAGCCAAACATAATTTTTCTAATATGACGAGGCTCGCCTACTTCTTCTGTCTTCAAGGGTCAGAATGACCCATAGTTTCGAATGCAACTCATGAGGACTCGGATCTTTACCATGCTTTTCTCATTCTCGTCCGCGAGTTTCCCCATTTCGTCGAGGTCTTGCGAAATTTTTCAATGTATTTCTTTAATCCATCAACCAAGAACGAGTTCTTTGATCCTCCCTCCGGCTATTCAGATCTGTGAGAAACCTGGTATAGAAGTAACGAACGTGCGCGTGAATCCTAGAACACGTAGAGTAAACTAAGGTGTAATGAGTGTCGAGTAAAGTAATGAATGTAACCATAACTCACCTCAGAAGACGAATAGTAAAATGTCTCTGAGGGGAAAGAGAGCGTTACGGTAAGCGTGGTTTATGTAGTCTACGGTCTATGATACGTAAGTAAGTTCGTGTATTATTATTAGGGTAAGGAATTCCTGTAAATACGTGGTACGACTTCGTAGTGAATATAACAATATCATATAATCCAACAAGAAGACGGTTCAACAACCTCGAAAAATGGAGGATAAATGCATATATATATATATAGGCTTGCCTCACTCTGCCAGAGAACTTGGTTTAGCATCATCCCTCCAAGGTATGTCAAGCGTGATGGATACATACAATTTGGTCAGCACTCCTGCAGGAATTCTGTGTCAAGTTCCAGTAGCAATGTAGACAAGATAGCAGACTGACCTGAAAAGAGCGAGTGCATGGAATCATTTTCTCCAAAGACACCTGTGTGGTAAAC
Source organism: Sarcodon sp. MG97 (assembly GCA_003313065.1). Classification (NCBI taxonomy): domain Eukaryota; kingdom Fungi; phylum Basidiomycota; class Agaricomycetes; order Thelephorales; family Thelephoraceae; genus Sarcodon; species Sarcodon sp. MG97. The sequence continues at coordinate 208,750 of QGOD01000005.1, read as the reverse complement.
AATAGGCATGATGGTCACACACAGGGACATATTCACTAACCAGTCACCAGGGGAGGAACCAAAAATCCGTTAGGAGCTCAGACACGGACTGCGTCACCTACGTAAGTGAATACTTGGGGACATCAAACAAAGTTCGCAAAAATTTGAATGGGCAGAGAAATCCTCGAGGGTGTGGAGCTAAGAATCAAGATAAGTGAGACGAGGAGACAATCAGTGGAGGAAAAGTATTGTGGTACAGCGCTGCCTAACAATCGAAAGGATTCGTATTTATCTTTCCTTTCCGGATTTTCTACTCGATATAGCCTTCTGAGTTGGATACACCTCTCAAAAGTCCGACGAACATGGGCTCTACTTGTGTCCCAATGACCCCGAATCTGGAACACAATAATCAGAAATTAGTTCACACAACTGTAAATGGAACTTGCCATTCGCGATATAATTTTTCATTCCAGTCCGTAGGTCTATTTCCAATTCTTGGGGCTGAACCAGAGATTATCGGCAATTCAAAAGGCAATCAAAGAAAAAAACTTACATCGATAGGCTGATTCGCAAATATATCAGATCACACACCGAGTGGCCTATCAGATGACTTACTGGACGGAGACCAGGATGAATATTGCGTGCATCTTGGCCATTTGCATAGCCTTTAGGATTGTCGATGTGTTTCAACCTGTGATCATGATTATTACCCTTGAATTACAAAAGGGTAACACTCACCGGAAGGTTACTTCGAACATCCTAGTGGCATACCCATGTGACTGTTAATTTCACGAGATTATTCAAAAGACACGGACAAGGAAACGGGATACCATAACAATATTCATGAGAGTCTGGTTACAATTCAGTAGCGATTAGTCTGGCATCTGAAAAGCCCGTTACTCGGAGAGGGGATTTCTGTAGAGGTGCAACATCAATGGCCTAAAGTTATAGCATGTCAATTTAATGATCATAGAGAAGGAGAGGATCATCTGACCTGACTATAGTCCCCTAAGCCAATTGCTTGGAAATCTGAGAGTTCTTTTGCAATCCCGAGTGACCAGTTAGTTTACCCGGAATATATACGCTTAAGCACCCATGTCTCCAAACTTGTGCTTGCCTATAATGCTTCCCATAATGCTTCTTAAAAACATCCCTCAAGATCTGCACCTTCACAGACAATTTAGCTCTGGCAATCTATGATATCGTAGGGAAGGAACCTACGATATCCCCATGTCGAAAGGCTTGGCCTTTGATGTGTGCGAAACTGTGTTCGTCAGGTGGCGCATTCAACGGTGATTAACGCTCACTCTGAGTACTACGTGACCGTGACATATTATTGCTCGCGTCAGCCACTGCCATTGTAATGAATTCAAGTCGTTATGCAATACATAGCAGTGGCACTTGACAACCTGGCGATAGTAATATAAACCTACCGTAAACACCCCAAACGTGTTCTCTGGCAAGCATGGCAAAAAACTGGAGAATTCGAGGACTTGGAACTTGCGATTGCATCTGTTTGAAAGTCTGACTTTGTTTTGTGGGAGATAATGAAAGAAGACTATTACCGTACAAGCATCAGGACATATGGCCATAGGACTCTGGAAGCACCGCATCTAGTTGTGTTCTGGTAAAATGAACACTCAGCCACACAGCCTCGTTGTCTCGGCGGCCTTAGATTTCAAGCAGGCCCCTGTTGAGTTTCCTGGCAGTGATCAAGGCCCAGTATTGAAGTCACTGTATTGTGATCCGAGCCTCTCCACTCGGAATCAGTTTCAATTCTCCATCCAAACAATTTTGGGCTGTACAACTGGTTCCTAGTTCGCATCTGGACAATGGCCCGTTGGTAGATGCCCTCTTATTAAGCCATCGTCGTTACGATTAGTGGAGACAATCAGTCAATGTGCGATTCAAATGAAGGAAAGCGATCTATTTATGATGGATCCCAAGGTAACCTCCCTGGGAACACAGCAGTCCACGTACCAGTTTCTCCCCCATTAACGCCACCCTCCAAATCATCCTTTGAACTCTTCACTCTTGATCTAAATAGACGGGACCACCAGGAACCTTCACCGGCGATGGGATCGTCACCGGGACACCATGTCAGCAGTCCTCTTAACTCCTGTGCAGATACCCAATATGGGTGAAACCTCATGAACGGGTTCCTGGAGGCTCTTTTCGAAAGGAGGGATGTATGACAACCATATACATCCTTTGTATACGGAATGTATGCGTTTGCAAGCTGAAAACAATGCAGATTCTCTTGGAGAGTAGCCCAATGAACATGACAAACGTACCTCGCCTTGCTTTCCGCTTTCCATGTCGTGTTCGTTGGCATCAATCCCTATGTATTCTAGTCGCTCTTTGGGCCACCTTAAAGCCTTGCCATGCAGCTCTTCAAACCGTCTGCGTTTCATTTTATAACCGATTATGGTGATATGGGCGGGATATTTACCTTGGATTTGGGTCAACAATGTAATTGGATTAATGTAGAATAACATACCAGTGAACTCATGGAACCTTGCAATGGAAAATAACAGATTTTGGTAGGAATCGAGAGCATAGTCTTCTGTTGTTACTCGGGGAAATATCCGTGAGGTTGGAGACGTCGGTAGGATATTGGACGCAAGTGCAAGGCGGAGGTATGACGCAGCTTCTGTTGAAGTAGCAGACTTCGCACGCGTTTGTCCACTAGAATGGCGGGATCGAAGCTCCGGTCCAGAATTGTACGGTCAAGTCATTACAAAACTCACCCGCTGAAGACCAGAAGTGATTTTTCATCTTCTACTGCGAGCTCTGCTCTAAAACGAAAGAATTAATACCGAGCCGATTCAGTCTCAAGTAATTGTGGGAGGTAGCACATAAAACAGTTGGCTCGACAAAAAGATGCATTGAAGCAAGGCTTACCCAGCAGCGATGTGATTCCAAAATGCTTCAACCCTACCCCCACCTTTTTGGTACTCCTCCAAGATCCACTCGCTATCAAGAAGTCTCTTTTGGGGATCGGCACCTTTCCAAATTGCGTGTCCTGGTACGATGATTAAATGTTCCAGAGAAGAAGCCCAGGCTTCTCGTGTCACGGTTTGGGATGGGTCATAGCCAAATGAGTGCAATTGCGAAGGAGGCGACGATGAATAGTAATGGAGATTGAATAAAAGCGATAAAGTAGTAGCAGAAGACAACAAGACGAGGCCGAGGTTGGTAAGTCGAGACCTTGTGAGCAGCAAGTCAAGGATGTTTATTAATGGTGGCCTGTGTATCTGAGAACGAAAAGTGCGAGTGCGACCTGTAGATATAGGCGATGGTAACATTGGCGGGCTCTACTAGTAGTATATGTTGCCACCCAGATGTGATTAGTCAGGAACGAAGCCTTTGGAAAACAAACATAAACAGCTATATATATCATATGGCTATAATTCGGAGACATATCGACATGCAGTCAGAGGACATCAAGGATCAAACCCCTAAGGCCGAAGGCGCTCTGCCACTGTGCCATTCCTGTTCTTCTTTTTCGAGATAGCTGCTGCACTTTGGGCCATTGCGATAAACTCAGGTTCGCAATCAGATGTGACCGTCCCGTCACCTTCTTTTGATGTTAGCCGTTGACGGATGACTCCTCGGTCTGGCACCTGACACGGCAAAAAACGGCTGTACGTCGTGTTTTCATGCAGTCCGTAAGAAATAACAAGGATTGAAGACACTTATTATAATGGCTGTTCTCTAGTCAATAGACAATTATAGAACACATTACATTTTATCTCCGAATCCGAGAAGCTTGCCAGCAAGCGCCTAGCATGTGTCTTCGGCTCAGTTCCATGTGGAAAATACGTGACTGTGACGCCGTCGACAAGGACCCTACCCTTCTTAGACCAACTCTTACTACTCGCTCATTTCTACGCCTTCTACGCTGCCGCGAGAGATCTGTCCGTCGTAATCCTCCTCCCGGCGGCAGCGATGTCGAAATCCTCTCCGCATTCCCAATCCCTGGCGTCAGACGACTCTTCAGATTCCCGGTCGTCCAGCCCACGTCACTTTTCAGATGATGCTCACGGTTTGACTACCCCGTTGTCTTCCCCCATACCGCGAATATCGACGTCTGATTCGCCCCTAATACCTCCACAATCTCAATTACGATCTGTGTCCACTTCATTCGTATCGTCGCCGTTAAACCCAAACGTTGCCCACTCCTTTCGTTCAAGACCCCCTTCGACCCTCAGCGTTTTTAACCGTATGGCCTCTGAAGAAACTGCCGCTCTCTCTGCTATGAATCAGCAACCCACAAGGGGTTCCATGATCCTCTACAGACTCGCCTCAGAAGACGATAATGCTGCCTTGGCTCCACCACGGTCTACAGTCTATCAACGAGAATCTGTGGTTTCAAACTCGGACCAATCCATTTTCTCCTTGTCGTCGGATTCCAAGTACCCTTCAGGGTTCTTGACCCACAATCGCGTTCTCGTGCCATATGCATATGACCCAGACACCGAATTTGCTGCTGATGATGACGACTTTCTCCATAAGCCTGATTCCAAGGACAAAGAAGGCAGTGTCATATGGAGCGGCAGAGGGTGGTTAAATGTTGGAGCGTTGATGTTGCTGATACTGGCCTTGCTCACGTTGTTCATATGCTTGCCGGTGCTCAGTTATGTTTCGCTACACAATCAGAACAGCCTCCTTGGTGGTAACACTCATATCAACTCCACTGGGCAATACGACCCATTCCTAAACCCCAGCACCTCTTTCGCAATGCCGAGTTTGATAGACCCCGATACGCCATCGGATGCTCGAACCAGGACCGGTTGGGATGGAGAAGCTTATACGCTCGTTTTTTCCGACGAATTCAATACGGAAAACCGATCTTTTTATCCAGGAGATGATCCATATTGGGAGGCTGTTGATCTGTGGTACTGGGCTACCAGTGATCAGGAGTGGTATGACCCAGCACAAGTCACAACGAAAGGAGGTGCTCTTCAAATTCTCATAGAGCAAGTTGCGGATCCTACACTAAACCATGGGCTCCCCTACAAAAGTGGGATGGTTCAAACCTGGAATAAATTCTGCTTTAGTAGCGGCTACATCGAAGCGTCAGTTACTTTTCCGGGTCCGAATTCAAATACCCAGGGATACGTAAGTTCTATACGGGGTTCCTTTTCACCGTTGGGGCTGATTTACTTCTAGTGGCCTGGAATCTGGACGATGGGCAATCTTGGGCGTCCTGGCTATGGAGCTACCACAGATGGCTTGTGGCCATATTCGTACGTCTCGGGCTACGTTTCTCATATTGCTACTGACAGTCGACCAGATATGATACATGTGATCTCGGAACGTTCCCCAACCAGACATTGCCTGACCTCTCGGGACCCGCTGCAGCACTCCATACTAACGCAGGCAGAGACAAGTATGACTTTAGATTGTCTTGGCTTCCCGGACAGCGCGCTTCGTAAGTTCACTTTATCCAGTATACGCAGCCACTACAAATATCAGTTCATCAGGGCTTGCACTTGTCCCAATGAAGAACACCCAGGCCCTTCAAATAATAAGGGACGTGGGGCACCTGAGATTGACGTTCTTGAAGCTGAGAGAAACAAGACTGGTCCGTTTGGCGGCGTAGTTTCGCAGTCTGCGCAATTTGCTCCCTTCACCCACGACTATCTTTTCCTTGAAGACACCACAGACGAGTACCAGATCTACGATACCTCGTTGACGAGACAAAACGATTACAAAGGTTCAGCTGTGTATGTTGCTCCATGTTCAACATGACCGATCGCTGACGACTTGAAAGACAACAAGCCGTCTCTGCACTGACCAAAGTACCTGATAATATGTACCAGGGCTCGGGCCAGCAGTTTACAAAGTTTGGCTTTGAGTATTGGGCGAATCCTCAAAATCCCTCAGAAGGCTTCATCACATGGATGGCGAATGGTCAACCAACACAACGATTGTCGTCTGCAGCCGTGGGTCCAGACCAAGGTCCCGATGGTTCACAAGTTTCGCAACGGCTCATACCTGAAGAACCAATGGTATGTGTGCTTCATCCTGTGCCGCTATCTTATGTCAACGTTGTTTTTATAGGCGATAATTCTGAACCTGGGAATTTCATGTAAGTTTTCTACCCCGAGTTATGAATCTGGGCTGACAGATGATTTTTAGCAAATTGGCAGAATATAGATCTGACCACTATGACATTCCCTTCCGTGATGTTGATAGATTATGTGCGCGTATATCAACGTACATCGAATCAAAATTATGGTTGCAGTCCTCCAGATTACCCCACAGAGGATTATATCAAATCACATTTACCAGCTTACACCAGTATGTATTTCCGCCTCTATCCATCTAGCCGATGTTGACTGGTAGCATAGATGCCAACCTAACACAATGGAGGGCCGGCGTTCAGGGAGGCGCTGGCTATCCCTGGCCAAAGAACCAACTCGTGAGATCATAATACATGCTTGGGTTTCTGTCGGACGCTAATTTGATTTCAGTACGAACAACAAACAGGAGGAAGTTGTTAGCATCATATGGAATTTTATCTTCCTGGCTTTCGTTTCTATCACACCTGTCGTTACCTCTACTCGACACGGACTTGAGCTTGTTTATCTCAAGCCATCTTTTATATTTCACATTGCAGCATCGGGGGACATTGTTCTCAGCATCACACACTTGATCAATTTGCTATGCACTCCGTTCGTGTACTTTATCTGTTTTTTTTCTTGGATTGGATTTTTTATTATTTTTCTCTGTTATACTATTGCTGAGGGGTTGGTGATCATGCATGCCTATTTTTCTTGTTGTTATTACCAACGTCCTCACCGACATTCCTTTAGCGATCACGATCTGGGATATTCTTTGTCTATAGCGCATAGCGGTTAGTTAGAAATAGAGTAGTTGAGTGCATAATACTGGATCGCCTGCCTGCGCGTGTTTAAATAACATCAAAATTCTGCTCCTGAGAAACTGCGGAATGTCAAAGACTAGAAGTATTGGTATTGTGACAGGAAGGTCCGAAAACATGGACGCTGAGCGCTGAGCGGCGGCGACTGACATTTAGACACCTTGGAATGGAATGAGAGCGGCTGATAAACGCGCTATCAAGTCTATGACGATAAGGCCTCGCATCTTTTTGTTGACATTTATGTCAATACGCAGAGCTCGATAACTCGAGTAGAAGCGAAAAAAAAAAAAAAGATAAGCATCATGTCTCCGTAAAGAAGCGTGGTGTGTGACGTCGTAAAGAGGAGGCCGCTCCTCCATTCCAGGCGTTAAAATGAAAAAAAAAAAAAAAGTGCGCTGATCTGGAGGATAGGGATGCTACTAACTCATTGCCAATGCGTAGATCATCACCCCTTACAACGGCGCGCGCAGATTTGGGAATCTCCGCTGCTAAATAAAAAAGATCAAATGAGCGACTGAGGTTGGTTACAACAGGAGGGGCATCTAGTTCGGCGCGTGAGTCGATTCATGAAGGAAAGGAGTTGATGGTGGGGCATGAAATGGAGATTCCAAGACTGTCACGCCGTTTTTTTTTTTTTTTTTGAGAGGCAGAAAAGCGCAAAGTTGATCTGGATGAATAACAAAATCTAGAAAGAAATCTTTGCTTCGGATCAGGAATACGATCCACGTATGATCCTCTGGTACTATAGGAGGTAAAAGAAAGGACGATATGGGAGATGCGAGGAGATGCGGCTTGAGGGTCTGGTAGGGAGTCTCCGAGATGAGATGTCGATTGATGCGGGATCGCGGAGACTGAGTTTAATACCCAAACGAATCCTTCCGCAAACGTTTCACCCCTGGAGTTGGAGCGTTGAAACTTTGATTCATTGGGTTTATCGCAAAGCTCGGTTGGGTGTTTAGAACTTGAGATGGCTACAATCAAGTGATGGCGGCCAAGTGTGTGTGTGTGTTGATCCGGTGCTTTTAACAGGCACTGAACCGGTTCTGGCCAAAATTGCGCCTGCATCGTTGTCCACGTGGCATATTGTAGGATGTCATTGTCATCAAGTCTGAAAGTGTCGTTCACGTACGTGGTGGCCGTGGCTTCAAGTTGGGGACTGGAGATTCCAACCTGGTTGACAACCCTCGCAAGGGTTCTATGGATCCCGATACTCGCAGTTTCTGCTCTTCCTGTTCGCTGGTGTTCTTTTTTTTTGCTTCTAAGATTCCAAGACTCAACTTTACCGGGCTGCGGGCGAAACGATGACGGGCTCGGACGCTTGATGTGGTGGGCATTGTGCCCTGCTGCACCCGGTCACCGGACTATCCAACAATGCTGTCTCTTGGTTTCTCCAGGACGCCTTGGCCTTGCAATGAGCGCTCAGTTATATATAATATGTGACCTTATTCTCTATTTCTTACTTCGCCACCCGGTTTGTTATCGGAAATGGGAAAGGCATATGTTATTCTTTATCGTGTTTAACCCGGCGCATACCGCTCATGATTATGTATAGTATAGTCCAGCCATTGCGTAAGATCTTGTGAGCATTTATCCAAGGTTTTCTTAAGAGAACACCGCTCATCACGTTTATGTTACATCGTAGATTATTTTCCATGTATCGATGGCGGTCTCTTCGGTCTAGATTTGTCGTCCGTGTTTGGAGTACTTGGTATAGATCCCCTTGGTCCTATTCTTATCAATTGAGGTGGACCCTCTAAGAAGTTGGTAAGAACAAGGGCCTACAAAAATGCATTCGGTAACCCTGATCCAACGCTCAAGGCGCCATCGTCACATGAATACCTGATCCCCCCCGTATCACAGATGGCAGATACAAAATTGGCCGATTATGTTCTCCGCATGGATCTGGGTCATTAATTCAACCATTCAATTCACCTCCATCAACCGCATAATGTTGGTTGTTAGTCGTGTCATCTCAGGTATCTACGTGTGCTCCTCTCCATCAATCAGAGTTCACTCGTCCCGCTATTATTCGACGACTTGCCTCCTTACAGTAATTAGAGATTGCTTCATAAGAACGTACGCTTCCTTTCGAGCTTTTAAGAGACTGACCCCTTTATCGATCAGGGGTATTCCGTTGGAATAATTTGTTCAATTCTGCTGGTAATACATATGTAAACGGTGTCGCGTCGTCCCGAACTCCTTAGGGTCTGTAGATGATCTCAGCCATTATCCTTGGTGTGGGTTACGTTACCGGAGGCCCTAGGCAGCTGGTTAGCTCAACCGGTATGGATCATTTTTTGTTCACATTAGCCTATATATTGACAAGGATGCAGGACTTGTGCAACTCGAATATGGAGAAATCAAGGCCCAGGATTACTTCGAGAGGACAGAAGGCGCAAAGTCGTGCTTGGATTTAATCAAGCCTGGAATTTTCAAACATGTTGGTTTTGGGTTGCTCCCTTCAAATGTGGAGTCATTTGATGGTGTGAACGTCATGACGTGAGTATCTCCCTTTTTACAAGTTAAAAAAAGTCAGTTATGAATGTGATAAAGTACTATGTCGTGTATGTCTTTGAGGTGTTGGTCTGACTGGAATGCGTGGAAGCTGTATCTCCAGTCCAACGATGTCGTAACTAGAACGCTAACCATCGTCTACCTCATTTTTCTTTCAATCATAGCTGACATGATCTGTTTTAGTCTCTGCTACCGTCTACATTGACAAATGGGGCGCTCCTGATCCGAGTTGGTACACTTGTGGGCTTTTGTCGATGGTTTGCAAGGTAGACCGGGACATTGTAGAATGGTCGGCACCGATAGCGAGTGCATTTTTCCGTGACAGTAATCAAGCAACTTGTCAGCCCAGGGATGGTATCACCGACCATCCGGATCCGAGACAAAGCTGTAGCATTCTCGTGGTTCGTTCTCATAACGACTGTTGTAACTCGAAGCGTCGTCTGAACACCTTCTTTCAGACTGTTTAATTTTGCATTGGCTTGGGCTGTACCCTTGGTCTCTCCCGCCAGGCCTGCTTCATCTTTGGAACGTTCATTCACATCTTCTTCTGTTTCCCTGAGCACTGCACACGAGGGTACAAAGAGGTCTGTTGTAGCACCCGCACGGACTACCTGTTTTTTGTATACAACGCACCTTCATATTACGCCTTGACATACTTCTATTTGGAAGAAGCTTTGAATGATTTCGTGTCGATGCTGTCTGTGATCTTCGCTGATCACCAAACAAAAATTGATCTGAATGAGTGATAAAATCCGGAAGACCATCTTTGCTTCGGACCAGGAACAAAAATGTTTCTCCCCTTCAAGCTGTTGATGGAAGAGTAGTACGTTGATGTGCAGTTTCAATGGCGGGCCGAAGTGAACCGGTTCGGGGCCGGAATACCTTTTCTGTTATCGCAAAATTCACGATCGGCTTTGTCCGCTTGAAGGTGTCTTCTATGGCAAGTATATATGTAATTGGAGGCTTGTTGGTATTTGACTACGATTTCAGGGATAGCTCGCACCCTTTCCCCAGGTCAAATGCCGTCCTTCAATTCTAATTCCCCATTGCTCGCCCCTGCTTGAGTAAATAGAGACCAACAAGCTCTTCACCTCATCTCCGGTTCCCTGGTCAACATGCGAGCACTCTAGATGGAGTTGAGAATCATCGCTGGAGATTTGTCTGTCAGTCTCCGGATCAAGCACGTTGGGCCAACTCTTAAGGAGAGAAGCAGCATGCAACAGGCCCTGCCGTTGAGGTCTCACTTAACGATGGACGCAACTTGATTCTTGCGGTCAGATCATCATCACCATGGGGGTACAAACCACGGGTCCGTAAGTATGGGGATACTTTGTCACTATTCTGTTCGGTGATTGAGATAAACACAAACTTGTGTTTCATATTTTAATCTGTTCCTGCTGTACATACAGGTTTATGGTTGCTCTCATGCATCATGATTAGCCTGATTGTTCGGTCATGTAGCGCTGCTCGTAAGATATGAAAAATAACTTGTTGCCTGAATCTCGTACCTGACTGTTAACATGTGACTTTGGGTACCCGGCCTCAATTCGACACCATCATGGGCGTTTCATGTCGCAGCCAATGATTCGAGCTCGCAGTCTCGAGATTGCTCTTTGCATTCGCAATGATGTGTATTCTCTCTGAAACACATAGCATGGATGGAGGCGAGAGCTTCCATTCTATCCATAGAGGTGAACCATGTAGGTCAGCAAAAACTGAGCCCGACAAGAGCGAAGAACCGCCCACACATGGCACCCGAGAAGCAGAGTCGTTGTCTTCCGGGTTTCCCATCACGCTCCGAGTCCTTGGTCCAACCATTGAACGGTTGTTTAACAGCGGGGTGTTCCGCACTATATAACTCTTTCTCTGTCTCTCTCACTTCGGCGCCTCCCCTCCAATCGCTGAATACAAGAGACACTGTTGTCATGAGGAAGGGCGTATGTTGCTCCCTATCACGTATAACTTTATGAGTGACGCGCTCACGATCATTATGTACAGTATAGTCCTGCCATCGCCTCGAATCCAGTAAGTGTCAATCATTCCTTGGACAACCGATGCTTGATACGCCTCTCAGTACATCGTCGGTTCTTTTGCATGTATCGGTGGCGGTCTCTTCGGTT
>QGOD01000005.1:165606-190545 GCA_003313065.1 Sarcodon sp. MG97 | reverse complement strand
CGCCTTCTTACAAAGCGGCCTGGTTTATTTTTGCTTGTCCTGTGTTGACCTTTCTCATTAGTGCGCCATAATTGCGATGGACTACAAACTCAATTTTACACTGGAGAAGAGTCACGAGATACCTGCGCTTCATGCGCGCGTAGCTGATAGAGTTTTCAACTTGTTTACGTCCAATGGTGGTATGTATATCAAGATTGGTCAGTGACGCTTTTCAGCGATATGGATTCGGATGCTCATTTCATGGACATAGGTCAAGCCATCGCGAACAATTCCGCATTCCTTCCCCCAGCCATGCAGATCAAGTTTTCCAAGTTATTTGATGATGCCCCCCAGATTCCCTATTCCACTGTCCTTTCTGTCTTCGAGTCCGAATTTCATCGACCGCCTTCTGGTCCTGATGGCGTGTTCGAATATTTTGACGAGAACGCTGTTGCAAGTGCCAGTATTGCTCAAGTTCACAAGGCGAAACTGAAAGAAGAAGATGGTGGTGGATGGGTTGCTGTCAAGATCCAAAAGCCCGATGTCGGCAAACAAATCGAGCTGGATTTGGGAGCGTTCAGAATAGTCATGTGGATGTATGAACATTGGATATTTGAGATGCCCGTATACTTTATTGTTGGTATGTCAACTCCACAATTGATAGAAATCTGTGTTTATTCATATGACCTGATTTGATTTAGATTTTATGTCGGAGCACTTCCGCAAGGAGCTAGACTTTCTTCAAGAAGCTGATAATGCTACGGCCATGGTCAAGTTCGTCAGGGACGAGCCCAGATTGCGAGATAAGGTCTATGTACCCAAGGTGTACAAGGATTACACGACGAAGAGGGTTATGACAGCAGAGTGGATCGATGGTGTCCGAATGACCGATCGTGCTGGGATCAAGGCATTGATGGGCGAATCTACATCTCATCATCCTGGGTCTCCCGCCCCATTAAAAGGCGGAGTCCGGGCTGTCATGCAGACAATGGTCGAACTTTTCAGCGCTCAAATATTTGAATGGGGATGGGTCCACTGCGACCCTCACCCTGGGAATATAATCATCCGACCTCATCCTGCGCATCCAAAATACCCCCAACTCGTTCTGCTTGACCACGGATTGTACGTCCGAGCTTCCCCAGCATTTCAAAGGCAATATGCGACGCTATGGAAAGGCTTGATGACCTTAGACTACAACGTTATCAAAGGCGTCGCTGGAGAATGGGGGATTGGAGCTCCAGATTTCTTCGCTAGCGCGACTTTGATGAGACCAGTGAAATTTGAAGATGCAAATGAAAGAGGAGAAACTGCGAAGCCGTTTGAAGAGATGAACGATTACGAGAGGAGTGTGGTTATGAAGGAGAAACTCAAGAATTTTTTGACCGATACGGATAAGATGCCGAAAGAATTGATTTTTATTGGTAGAAATATGCGGTGAGTCTGATCTCCACTCCGTGACACTGAATGGTTTGGCTAAGACAATCTGTCGTTTCTTTCTATTCAAGTATTGTACAAGGTACGGTTTTTTCTCTCATCGTGTTGTGTTTTTGCTGATCCAAATTCATTTCAGGTAACAATCAAATCTTTGGTTCTCCGGTCAACAGAATTAAGATTACTGGGACTTGGGCATCACGATCCCTCATCTCGACCCCAAACCTCACTCTCATCCAACGGCTAAGGGAGTACTGCCGATATTTCGTGTTTGGGACAGTGATGTTGACCATCGACCTGGCGTTCTGGATTGCAAGGCTGAGACAGTGGTGGAGGGGAGGGAAGGATAACGAAGGCTTTGAGGACGAAATAGAGAAAACGATGCGGAGTTTTGCGAAGAGCAACTTCGGGGTAGAGATTACTGAGGGTGCGATGTACACCGGTTGATTAATATTCGTATCCTAGACTTAGTTTACAACATTTTATAATCCCAAGTGGTTGGTGCACGTGAGCCCGGACGAGTCAGACCTCGGACTTTGGACGGTTCGCTCAACGTTAATCCGGAGCATAGTTGGTACTGTTTGCACCTGGACAACTATTTATCGATATCTCTCATCCCAAGGCTGCGGCGCATGAATTTATGAGTCCAAATGCGTCTTCCACTAGAGACAATCGAAGCTTTCATTATATTATTCGCTCGGGAATTGCAGGAGGTATTGCAGGCTGCGTAGTAAGTTCCCACAAAAAAAAACTGGTCTCATCCGTATTCGTTCTCATCGTTCTTCACAAGGCAAAGACTGCAGTTGCTCCGTTGGACAGGGTCAAGATCCTCTTCCAAGCCTCGAACCCAGATTTTCAGAAATATGCAGGCACTTGGAGTGGTGTTTTTCGTGCGGGAGCTGCGATTTATAAAGAAACTGGGATTTGGGGACTATTGCAGGGACACTCTGCAACGCTGATTCGTGTGTTTCCGTATGCTGCTATCAAGTTTATAGCCTATGACCAGGTCCACCAAGTGTGTCCCCTTCCCTCCCCCCCCCTTTTTTTTTTCTACTCAGTTTGGAACTGAAGATCGTGTACGGTGTTTTTCTTGTTAGATTTTGATGCCTACTCGCGCAGAGGAGACGAACTTTCGACGATTCTCGGCTGGTGCTATTTCCGGTGAGTGTGCCATTCAAACTTTGCATGATGGCATATGACAGGCCAAGTGACGATTGTTGTTGGCCAGGAACTATATCTGTATTTTTCACTTATCCTCTCGAACTAATAAGAGTACGAATGGCTTATCAGACGCGATATTCGACCGCAGGACAGCCTCAGTGTAATGGTCGACCTTCTTTCTTCCGAGCAATTTCTCATATATACAACGAAGGAGCAGTCCCAGTAGAACACACCACGCCAGTTTCTCCCAAGCGCGTATTCCAACGATATCCAATTCTTAAGTTCTATCGAGGCTTTACTGTTACGATTGCGGGCATGGTGCCCTACGCTGGGACGTCTTTCCTTGCATGGGGGTACTTGAGAGCCCGGTTTCTCCCTCCTCCTCCTGCTGAAGGCCCGGGCCACAAGCAGTCTACACCCATTGCTGATCTTGGGTTCGGAGCTGTGGCTGGAGCGTTGTCGCAGACAGCTTCATACCCATTCGAAATTATACGCAGAAAAATGCAGGTTGGCGGGCTGACGAAACCCGATACATGGATGAGTTGGAGAGAGACAATCGTGGAGATATGGCGGAAAGGTGGTGTGAGAGGGTTTTATGTTGGGTTGACGATTGGATATTTGAAGGTCGTGCCCATGACTGCTATTAGTTTCACCGTTTGGCAGGCTGGGAAGAACATCCTGGGAGTTTAAAGCGCTTAATCGTATGCATATAGATAGATACATGGCGAACAGTATTGCCCGAAGGAAGGCGATTTAATCTAGGGATGAAACAGAAGTCCCAACGGTTCATAAGACTAAAATGGAGTTATTTAAGTTGGCTGTCTTCAATTATGCAGGTATGCAATGTGTCATAAACGTAACCTAACCTGCTGCTAATAGGCAGTTGGTGATGGTTCACTCGAACCTGTCCAGAACCAGCCCAAGACCTTCCATGCTAACCACAACCCTACAATTGAACATATTGAGTAAATGGCGATACGGGTCTGTTTCGGTGTCCCGGGGCCTGAAACAAGCAAATTATTGGCACAAAGGGGACAAATGATGAAATGGATGTACGCAACCTATACCGAACGCCTGACCTGCCCTCCTTGTAGAGTTCGACAACGAGGAAGCAAACGAGGTAAACGCGTTGCCCTATTCAAACGTTTTTTCTTTTTTCAGTGCTGTGCTGAACCAACGTACTGAATCGTCCAGAAGAAGGTTTTGGGCTTCAACGTCGTTATGGATATCCGTCGTTACACCACGGATTGTCCGTATTTTTGCGTGCAGGTCGTCGAGTCTTTGGTCGTTTTGAGATTCGTAGGTGTCTTCAGCGACCCGATCTCTGGATGAGGAAGATGCCATGATCGTGGTTCTGGGAGGAGGAGCGACTGTGGGAACGGCTCGGGACACAGGTGCCAGGGTCGTGACGGACGCACTAATTGCCAAGCGAGGAAAAGCTTATTGTGATCCTTATCTTTTTGTTTCACTCTCAAAGTCCTGCCGCACAGGTCCCAGGGATGAACTACAATATAAACTACGCCATGCGACGTGTGCCACACACAGAGTTAATTTCTTTTCGGATCAGCATGCGCACACCCCGAGGTTTCGGTGATTGGGGCCCTCACAAGTCGCCAAATGTTTCCCAGCGCGTCTGGCATTCTTTTTGTCTTTCAGGGTGTCAATCTGCCTTATTATTATTATTATTATGCCACAGTCTGGACCGTGACCGCCGTTTTCGCTTTCATCCGATTTGATTTGCCGGGTCTTTTTGTTTTCTACTCGACAATCACAACTGTTAAAAGACCAGCGGGCCATGTCGTACTACCCCCAACTTTGTCAAACCAGATTCAGGACAAAACACCATGCCCATTGCAAACTTGGCACCCGAGCTTACCGATGCCATTGTTGACCATCTCCACGACGATCCTCCTTCCTTGAGGGCAGTGGCCCTCACTTGCAGACGTTTCCTGCCGGCTTCACAATTCCATCTGTTCACAGATGTCGACATGAAGTCGCGCTGCTTCACTACCCATCCTTTCCCCAGAAGACTTGTCCATCTGGTGAAGCGACTCCGCCTCACGGGGGATTCAGAACCTCCTATGTTATACCCATGGAGCAGTTCTTTCATGGGACGTACGATATCTCCACCTGCACCCACCACGGATCAGCTTCGAGAAGGACTTTCGCCATTCAAAGCTTCTGAGCTCGAATTGGAAGAGGTTAAGAGTTCCGCAAGTAGGACCCTTTTGGCCGTGGCCGTGAAGACCGAAAACCTCGTTGACAACGTTACAACCCTCCGCTTGAGAAACTGCTGCCTTGATGTGGAGGATCCTCTCACTCTTGCGTGTTCACTACCTCGATTACGTGCTCTACGCTTCTCGGCGTTAACATTTGACAATTCTCGGTCGATGATCCGAAGCATCGAACGCTCATCCATGGCACGTTGTTGGGCATACAACCGAAACAGTCTAGACTGGTCTACTATCTCCGACTCCGTTTCTATAGATGTGGGGCTTGAGTTGCACGAAATAGAGGTACATGATATGGAGTGGACCGAGGATGTACGGACGATGATGGTCTCGCTATTGAATCGCTTGGCCGATCCATCTGAAACGTTTACCCTCCGCACCGATGTCAGCTGTTCTGACCTCGGCGGTGAACCAGCTAATCCTAAAGGATTATCGCCCTTTGAAAGTTTTTTGAAAGAATGCGGACATAAAATCCGACGGTTGGATCTCCGTTTTGTCCGTCGTGTTCTATTCCTTGTGACCCATCTCTCGGACTGATTGTTGAATGTAGGGAAGTTCGTCTAGTAGTGAGAAGGAATCCTCTGCTTTGCCAAATTCCCCAGTTCGTACCTTTGTTCCTATTTGATTGCGCCACACGATTTCTCATCTCCATATAGTCAATTCAATTTGGGTCAATTTCCGAGTTCTGTCCTAATATCGACATTGTTTGCCTATCTGGTTTACTATGCAGCACCCAGGTGGTCAAGCAAGCGCTTAGTAGCCTTCGACTGTGCACTCGAGTCATTGGGGTTGGCGGCACAGGAGAAATGGTTGATTTACGCGAAGTCATGAATCCTCGAGCTCTTCTGAAGTTCGCGTCGAATGGTGAGAAGATTGTTACCGATATGGGAGTCACTTCTGTAGGTGGGCGTCAACGATGTGATCCTTCGATGAAACAGTTATGGGAGGCAGATGGGTCTGTGGTCGGGTTGAGGACCGCAGTATTAAAAACTTGAGTCAACGCTCATGAAGGTCTTCGCTTTCTATACTTGATTTATTGTTGTTGTTGTTGTTGTTTTTCTCTTCGTATCATCATGCATAGTACACTTTAAGTGTGTCTGTATTCTATAGTACTACCGAGGCAGAGATTAGGTCCAGCTGAAACAAATTGATATTTACAGATCCTGGGTGTGAATCAGCGTTTCAACATTATTTGTCGATAGGCCTATTTCCTTGGACTCACAACCCTGCTTTGGGAGTCCGCCCGGTCAATTCTGAGCCTGCGAACACCACGGGTTTTATCATCTGTTTTTATTACTGACGTTTCAGGTTGGTGCAACACGCTTTACCGTGTCGTTTCATTTGCCAAACAAAAATAGGGTGCTTGTGAAGATGATACTCTGATAGGACGATTTCGATAGGAGGGCAGCATATCTCATTCAAACTAATCAAGAAGCCGACCAGGCATGGGCATGCAGTTCTAGACACTGTTCATTTAAGTGCACGTGCGCCATTACTCCAAGAGGCCTGGACTTCATGCACATGAAACTGTGTGCAAACCTGGGACGCCTCATGCTGCAGTTGCTGGCACTCCATGAGATACAGAACAAGACTCTCATGGGGTCTGTGCTTCGAGGTAATGTACACCCCTAAAAGATATTCTCTCCCGGTCCGACAATGGCGTTGGGCCTTGTGGTGCAAGAGTCGGATGGTTCTCCAGACTTCCAAATATGGAGATTGTTTGGCAAATGCTTTTGATCCAAACAAAGTTCCCATAGTGACGACAGTATGGGAGATACAACAGCCTGGGAAACAGGTGTTATCAAGATCAGGCTCGTGTTGTGCCTCACGGTGTAACTGACTGCATGCTGATTTCTTTGCGATCAAGTCATTCGCCTTTTGTCCTTGGCTTTGGGATCCGGAATCCGGCGCGGGGGTCATCCGTTCCTCTAATTGTCAAAAGTTCCTGAAACATACCGCACGGTCACTATTGTTTGCGCACACCATTTTCGGTTCCGGGTCGCCTTTGATCAACTTTGGTGCGAAGACTATCTAGACATGCGGACCCTAACCCTGGACGTGATCACAGGATCCTCTACATATTATCTCTTTTTGTCTTCCCAGCGATGCCGTAATGAAGGCCCGTTCTTATATTCCTGGACCTCGTTCGGTCTTATCAAGGCCTTTGCACTCCACTACCATTCTCACAAGCAATGATGCAGCCTCCCGTTATCATCTATCCCCAGCCTCCCCCCACCTGTAATGTCCTCACCTCTAGTCAACGCCAGCAACTGTTACGGACTACTAAAAAGCTAGCTAAAGTGCTCGGGAGCACTCCACAGCTTATCGACTGCAACTACACCCAGCCAGGTAAAATCGCCTCTTTCCTCCCCTGAAGTAAACCAAACTAGAGCCTTTCTTTACCAGTTCACGTCGACCTCCCTACCAAAAGTCGACTGACGCGCTCGCACTCCAGAAAATCATCTTCTGTATCCTCGCATTCAAATCATCAACCTCCATCTCCAACTTCCACCATATCGACAAACTCTTCATCCTCGCATGCTCCGTCTAGGATGCCACCCGGACCCCGTGCCAAATACCAGGGCCATTCTCCTTCATCATCGACCGATTCCCAAGAGTCTCTTCATCACCAGAGCAGCAGGCCGCCCCTTCTGCGGCTAGCAGTCAACGTGGACTCGCCATTCGGCAGCGCCGATGCGAGGCGTTCCACAAACACCACCAGGCCCACTTCGCCACCCTCACCACCCTCAGCCACATCGTTCTCAAATCACCTCCTCTTCGCATCATCCCCATCATCCCGATCGTACTCTATCCCCGTGCCACGTACCCGCCGTCCCTCCTCCATAATTTTGCAAACAGAGGCCCAGCCACAGTTTCTGGTTTCGTCAGAAGCAAGTCTCCGGAGAAAGAAAATGGAGCGGGTCAGGAAGAGATTGGGCGAATGCGTGCCTGTCGAGGCGCTCTTCCATGACGAGGAGGAGTACGGTGATAGTGGTGGCAACTATCCCAGGCAATCCAGCGAATCCATCGAGACTTCGGATCACCGCTCGAATTTCGCTGCTGGAGGCACGTCATTGGACGCTGTGTATGAATATCCCGATGAACATGGTGACGAATGGCTGAGCTCTGGCTTTGGACACACATCCAGGCCGTCTACTGCGAATTCTGGCTCCATGAGCTGGGGAAGGAGAGTATGCAAGGCCATGAAGATCGCTAGCATATAACATTGTTTGTGCGACTGATTATGCAAGGACTTTGATCGAGTCTTCGTGTTCATTTGTAGATTAATACAGTTTGTGTGATGTATTCATGATGTATAATTTTACCGCTCAGAAGACTATGTATACATGGTATGAAATCATAATATAAGAGGGGGATATGTCCAAGAATTAACATAGTAGTTGTTAATACATGATACCTACAATACCGAGTCATTAATAGAGATGGTCGAATCTCACTAAAAAAAAAACAAAAAAGAAATAACTCAAGGTATCTGTATACATAAATCCGCTGACTTGAAATAATATATATTGACCCAACCTAATAAATTAAGAGAATAAATTTCAAAAATAACGCACCCACTTTGATATGTATGATTTATCTCAGGTTCTATTCCTGGCCCTCCAAGTTGGTAGCAAACCTTCCGGAGTGGTAGCCGTTGAGATTCTGTGAAGATCGTCTACCATCTTCGACGTAAGGCGAGATATAATCGAAATCATCGTCCAAAACGCCATGATTATCCGCTAATCCAGATGTAGAATACGCCCTCGATCTCCTATTGACACCTTCATTCATCGTTGAAGGCGTACCCTGGCCAACGGGAGCGGTAGGTTTGAGAGATGCACCACGGCCAGGAGGTTGTGCCCTGGGACCGCCACCAGCGTTACCGACACTAGGTACAAAAGACTTCTTTCGCACATTTAAAGGACTTGTGTCCGCCACTGCACTGTCACCTACACTGTTGCTGCTAGATCCAATGGGACGCATGTTTGGCCTCCGGAATGCAGCTGCAGAGATAGTTTTTGTTGTTGGAGGGGAGATGGGTGACGATACTGGTGAAGCAGTCAACGCAGGAGAAGCCTGCGAGGCGGATGAGGAGTTCGCTTGGGACATGGGAGAATTTGAAAGGTATGTCGGAGGCGTCTGATGAGCTAAATCATTCGGATTTGATCGACTCATGGATGAAGGAGATTCTGATCTACTCGATTGAGAGAGATTAATAGATAACCTAGTAGGTGCCTGTATCTCCTCTCGGGACGGTTGTGCCCCGTGAATGTTGGGAGAAGCTCGCCCTGTGACTGAGGGAGGAGAATAGATGTTATCTCTCTCCCTAACATGGTAGGAGTCTGAAGTCATAGGGGGACGGGGAGAAACCGACCGTCTACCAGCGAACGGCAAGGATGGAGGAGCAAGAGGAGGAGCAGGGGGGGTCATACTTTCCATTTGCAAAGTGATTTCTCTCACTGCCAAAGCATTGAGGCTACTTTCGTCCATCTCCACAGTTTCCTCTTGTTTATGATTTGACAAATGCTCCCGGGACTCGGATGAAGGCGGGGAAGGCGATCGATCTACAGCAGCAGGATGAGCACCTGCAGATTTGAACGGTTCGGTCCAGGAGGTGTGCTGCTTGGCCGCATCATCGGTATGAGAACGTGATTCTGCTAAAGCGCGTTGAGGTAAAGGATAAAAAGATGAGCTCTAGAAAACCAACCATCGTTGCTGAGATCATGTTCTACCTTTTCTTCTCTCTTTCTCATCTCGGTATCAACGTCGCGAACGCTGCCAAACCTAACTCTCCTGTCCTCGTGAGATCCCCGGCTGTCGTCTCCCTCGGAATTATCTTGAGCCATATATGCAAGACCGCGATCACTATGGCCATCATAGTCGTCTCCTGGGACTTCATGATTTTTTAGAACTTCGTACTGATGAGATGAAGGTCTGTGGATTTTCGCGTCTAGTGCGCCAGGAGTAACAGCTGGCGCCGCACCAGGTGGAGGTCCCGCAACGGGAATATAAGAAGGGGGAGGTTCTTGAGTGTGTTGATAGGAGTCTCTGGGAGGGCTGTTGAGTTGGGGTGTACCTCCTTCCATGTTCCACCCTGGACCAAGAGCCTCAGCGACAGATGATGAGAACGACTGATCTTTAGCGTCCACCTGAGAGTTGGGATTTCTGGTTGCGGTATGTCCCGGCAAGAAACTGGAACTAGAAAAATTGGAGCCCTGAGAAGCGTCCGGTAGATGGTTAGGATTGAACGGACGAGGACTTGGCTTGACGGGGTAAGTAGAGTATTTTCCACTGACTGGGATTATGCCTGTCCCATTACGTCTATCCGGAATGTGTTCAGACGGTAAAGCGATTTCACTATGACCAGCCCCGAGACTGTAAGCTCCACGAGGTTCTGCATATGCTCCAAATTCATCCATACTATTGAAACTTGGCGGGGGGAGAGAAGCAGGGGATTGAGAGAAGTCTGGAGTTCGAACCGTGGTGGAAGGCAATGGAGGGACACCATACATCCCTCCTGGTCTGTAAGGTTCTGGATTGGGGTATCCTGGGTGATTGACATCTGTATCACCAATGAATGTGATATCATGAAGCTTGCGTTCAGCTTCAACAAGCAGGGGCTCAACTTGTGCGTGACCGGAGTAAGGTACACGAGAAAGCCCTGGTTCCGTTTGATCAAGGGGGATGCAAGAGATTATGGAACGACCGAACGTCGCCACCACATTTCCCTTTTCACTACACTCTAGAAGCCCGCCAAAGAACACAGCCATCCATTCGCGCACCTTCAACCTCTTCCAATCGCTAATAGCGGCTTCCTCGTTCATAATCTCGATGTCCAGAGACCTAATCGATTCTCGTAAACCCAGCAAGACATCTGTTTGTTGGCGAAAATTCTTATGATCCAAATTCATCCTATTTAGTTTCTTTTCCGCAGAGTCAGCTTTGCTGAGTAGAGATTTTCTTCGGCGATGCAATTCGTCAAGCGCTTCCTCACGGGAACGCACGGACTTCAGACACTCGCGTATGTGGGAAACGTGGTTTGAAAACGATGCCAATGAGGTGGAGAAGTGACCCATGAGTGTAGTGCATGCTGATAAGGTGTCCTGCAAGAAGTCTGTCTTAGCAAAGGTCAGGAACAGCATGGTATAGGTACTTACTGCAAGATCTTCGCCTTCGCCTATCCCCCAACATTTCAAAGCCTCGGATGACTTTGTCAAGTCGATGCTTAACTTCGATAGACTAGGGCCAAGTAAGCTGGAGTATTGAAGCCGTGAAAAATTAAGAAGGCATACGACTGTAGAACGGCCTTCTCTGATGTAATTACATCTTGAAGCAATCTTAAATCATGATTGCCGGCTAATGCTGGCAGAGTGGAGTTATGGGCAATTTTTGTGGCCGCAGACCTGAACATAGCGGGAACTTAGCTTGGATGTCGTGAGGTTGTTGTGGAGAGAGGAGGTTCAGTAATGCGCAGTCGTAATTGAGGTGATTGCGGATAACTTTCAGAAGAGTGGTGACTCTGGTATGCACAGCTTTCGTCATGCGTTTGATCCTTTTATCCGTATGATTTTCGCACCACTACCTGGGATCCCGACCGGATGTTAGACTAGCCCAAGCTCACATAGTCTCATGAGCAACGACGAGTTGAAGCGCCGTTCATCCAAAACTGCTCTCATAGGTTTTTCTTACCGAGATTCGGGTTCTCGATGCAGCCCTGAAGCTCTACGAACCTCGACGCCCGACAACATTTCCTGCGTGGCCTTGAAACAGATTATCCACCTGCGAACCTATAGCGCAATTCACCCAGACTCCGACGCATCAAAACAGCCCGGATCGTCCTTACCGTGAGCCCTCAAGATAACGAATCCTTCTAAAAGGAAATTAACTGTTCTTCGGCAGAGTTGTCTACTTGACAAGATGCTTCTTTAAAACACTCTTTGTAAGGTCTGTCGCTAGTTTAATCTCATCCCCTGCTCTTCTTCTGCCACAGCAAAATAACGGTCATAGTCCATACCGCGGATACCAATATATTGACCACATCAATTCGTCTGGAATTTATATTGGCAAGCTCCGTTGAAAGATGAAGAATTACATGTTTGATAAACGAGACTTGGCTACCTGTATGGTTACTGTTCTTGAACGTTGAAGACAGGGGTTCAACTCTTATAATCGAGCTTTTACATAGGTCAAGCATGGAGAAGTGCAGACACGCACACGCATTGATGGCTAAGACCGGTTTCTTCAAGTCACCGGCCTGTAATATTGCCAGAGATTACTTTGATGGGAGTGCATATTGTGCATTCTGCTTGCGTTACTCCGTTTGTATCTCTGAAAATCATCTGTCTGTATGGCTGCACTCTGGCTGAGAGCAAATAATATCGGTATCTTCAAGGTGTTTCAACCTGTGTTCTCAGTCAATACTTGTCAAGGCATTGCATTCAAACAATAAAATGGGACAACCAGTGCCGGTAGCGAATTCTGCGGTGTAAATTATAGGCTGCACGTAGTATACCTAGTGCCTAAGATGCAGGCATCGCAAGGTTGCAGCGTCGGTTTGCCGGAAACTTTGACTAGCGACAAAATAGGGAACTGGCGCTTATTCTTGGCGCTCTCGACCATTTCGACTCAGCCTGTTTAGCGCACTGTTGAGGTGCCCACTGCCACCAGGAACTCGTTTGTTTTGATTATTCTAGGACCTCATGTCTACCTTCATCCGATACCCAATCCTATAATTTTCTCCTTCTCCCGCCATGTCATCGAATGACACTCAGAAGGCTGACCAGATTGCCTATCGTTTCTACACAAAGCTTGTCCTTATCATCAATAATGCAAGGTCTACCATCGAACAACCCACGCAGGGGAAAGGGGACAAATGGGTCAGTCGTCGTCTATTTACCACC
Organism: Sarcodon sp. MG97; assembly: GCA_003313065.1. NCBI lineage: Eukaryota > Fungi > Basidiomycota > Agaricomycetes > Thelephorales > Thelephoraceae > Sarcodon > Sarcodon sp. MG97. The sequence goes on along the minus strand of QGOD01000005.1, from coordinate 177,839 downwards.
CGACGGTCTCCCTCAAATGTTGTATAGTTCAATCTTGAGACGCCAGAATCAGACATGTTCAAAGAAAACCTGCGTCTTTACCGGTCCATATCCTTCTCCAATTCTACACCAGCGTTTGAACTACAAGTGTTATTATGTGTCCCAGACCTTATCAACAACCAAGTTCTTGTCCACCTCGCGCCGGACTCTTCCCGCGTCCGCATTGAGCCTACCCCCAAATACATCTTACTCGAGTCGTGGTCTATTGTATTCACGAAAGGCAACTCAGAGCATACGTCAGACGTCGCTCCTTCGACCATCTATAAGCATGGCATACCGCTGTTTCGAAGCGTGTATACTCTCCTTCGAATACTACCTGCGTGGAAGCTACACAAGCGCCTGAGGAGGCGGGCAGGTGGGGGAGGAATTGGCGCTTTCGGCATTCAATTATGTCTGCGCGGCGAAGGGACAGACGATCATATTTTAGGCTTCGGTAAGTGCTCCTCATGACCATGTCACGGTCACATCCTTTGTGACATGATTGTTCCGATATTCCGTACATATGTACGACTGTTGCTCACCCTTGACTCACAGACACGCCGCTTGCTACCTCTTCTCCTCCTCTCTCGACAGAGTCGCACGAGTTCCCATCTATTCCCCATCCTATGGGCACTCTCTCGCTCTCTGCTACGTATTTGACCTGTCCCCAGTTTCGATTAGATGATTTGGAGTCTCTGCTTTCATCACGATTCCTGTCGTTAGATGAAGGCCCAGATTTTACTCCCACCTTGAGCAAGAATCAACAGCGTGATTCGATTTCCACTTCCCCTCCTGCCAGTTTGCCCTTGCGGACTTCTTTACCTCGATCACCTCCTTCCACTGCTGACAGATTTATTCTTCCCCCACCATCAAGTTCGCGAACACCTTTTCCAGGAAGTGGTGGCGGCCACAGTGTCAGTCCCAATAGCCGTGGAATCATTGCACCATCGTTACGGGCCCGTAATGTCTCTGGGTTTGAGTCCGGGGCTGCTTCTGGTATTTCAGATGGCTCATCCTCGCGGAGATCAGGCAGCTCTGCGAGGGATGAGGCTCAATTGGTTTCACGGTTGAGGAAAGAGAGTGCTACTAGCATCGGAGGAGTCAAAGACCTACCTTCCTTGAGCTCATCTCCAGCAGGTAGCCCATCCCAGGTCCGCAAGCCTAACATTAAAACAGTACATCCATTCAAGTCGTCGACATTATCTACTGCGGCAGGTTCTTCGTCCCTGCATTCCCCCTCTCCTTCCTTAAGGCAGCATTCACCTCTATCTGGCCCGTCGTTGCCTTCTCGTCCCCAACCTCAACTCTTACAAATACCATCGGGAAGGTCACCCATTCAACCACTGCCGCCTTCCCCGATACGGAGTTCCCCTTCACCTATCACTACATTCGGGTTCAAGCACTCCCCACCCATCAATCCATCAAATCTAGGCAGTGGTGTTGTATCTAGTGAGAGAAATAGTCTCGACGGGCCAGTGACGGGCACTGGCAAGAGATACTCTAGCAGTTTCGGACATCGTTATGCGACTACTGGAGGTGCAGGTAGTGAAGGCAGTGCAGGAAGCGGAGGTACTGACAGAAAAGATTTAGTTGAAAGACCAGGAGTACGTTTCACTTACCTTCGGGCACCTTCGTGTTTGTTGACGGCCTCATTTATAGAGCGCGTCATATTTGAGCGCCAACACAGATGATGATGATATTTCTGCGTTCGTTCAAGATATAGACTCTAGGAGACCTCTGCGCGCCGCCGAACAGGAGTCCCGACTTCCTGTATGGCCTACACTAGGTGTGACTCCAGACAGACCAGATAAACTCACAGGTGGCGAACTTGGTGGAATAAGTGGGGGTCGAGAACCTATGTTGACAAGTGCCTCCGCTGTGGACGAGAAGTTACGTCAAATGAACGAGGTTTTTTTGGCGAGTTTGGCCGGACTGTCTCACGGTCCTGCCATGGGAGGCAGGGGTCATGAAAGGATGCGATCCGATTCCTCACCTTTGGGTTTGCAGAGGGGAAGGTTTACGCCTGAGACTGACGATCCTGGAATTATCATAATGGGGCGGGGTGTGAGACCACGTTACGGAAGCATGGGTAGTGTTAGGAGTGGGGTTAGTATTGCCTCAGAGGAGGTTATTGGCAAATTGGAACTTGATGATAAGAGGAGCAGGGGGATGTAGTATGTATTAAACCGGTGGGAGCATAGGTCTTTCGCATGTCCGTTTATTGTTTCTTTCTAGACCTGCGTCTTTTCGCGTCCCCGCAATACTCAACGTTCACACAGTTCTGTCTATCTGGCCCCAAATGATTCATGGACTAATCATTAATCGTACATCATTGTACTCGTTGCATTTCTTTATCTCATACGTTCTTTGTTTTCTTCTTTTCTGTATTTTTCATCGTGCTTACTTCCGCTCACTCCTCACAGTGTCCTCCTTGCATTATATGTAGCGCATATATATATATCATGTCGATTTATTTCTTGTGAATTATCTATCCTGTATACGTTGGCCTGTCACAACTTGTTCAAAGGGCCACAAACAGAAGTTGTATACAATGGAATGTTGTTACACATACACTATACAATTGAAGATGCGAGGAGAACAAAGAAAAGATGGTCGCATGGTAAATTTCGCGAGACAGATCAAGGTCCAACAGTGACAATGAATTTTGCAAGGTATTCAACCATTTTTGCGCTCTCTTCTCCGACGGGCCTGATCCACTCTGCAGGGAGAGCGAATCCGTACTAGTCACCACCCTATGAGCCTAACGGTAACCATAAGAGAAGACAGAAGAGTACGTACGGTCCCTGTATCTCGCAGATGAACAGCATAGGTATGCTTGATACCGTTGCGTTTGTACATCCAATCAACGATATTTCCCGGGGCCCTATTATCAGATTAGCCGATCCATATTACGAGAGAGGGGGGGGGAGGATTAACTTGTATAATGTTGAACAAAGTCTTCCGGTCTGAGAAAAGAGGCATGTTGATGATTCCTTAGGGACGGAAATTGCAATTTACATACCGTATATTGAGTTCCATGAACCTTTGCAATCATGTGTGCGGCTCCAAGGGCTGCCTCAAGCTGATCTTCGGCATCTTTGGGTATTCGTTTGCAAGAATGAGATAGAGGCGTAGATACTGTGTATCCGACAGTAGCTCAGTGCGTGTAAACATTGATGTTCAGAATTACTGACTCATTTGACCATAACTTCGCAGATCTAGCAATATTGCGATCTTTGGTAGTGTTGCAATATAGTTCGCGATGTTGTTAACTTCGGGAGCCTGAAAAGGGCGTGTACCAGGATACCAATGGTGACATGGGTCCGCTGGTTGGGGTTCAGAGTCAACAGAAGCTTTCCATTTGTATCCCTTCATCAAGATGTCAATGAATGAGTAGAATGAATATAGCAATATAGTACCCAGTTCCTGTATGTGATATTTTAGCTGTATTACTATTTAAAAACCAAACGAGGAGATACCTGTTCATGTCAACGCCTACGCATTTTTCTTTGGGACCAAGAACTTGTCTGTTCTTGTACCTGTGAAACAGTAAGCTCAAGAAACAAGGCGCAGTGAAGATCATTCACCAGAATCTATCGGAATCCCACGTATAACTGTATATAGGTTACAAGGTGTTTTGTGAGCAGTGAAAACCTGAATATGGGGAGACATAAAAACCTGTATCCATCCGGATTGGCAACGGGTAATATATAAAAGTCCTAACGAACAAGGTTTAAAAAGGCAGGAAGCTTTGAGAAAGAGCTCGAATTACATATGTATCAAGCAAATGTGAGATCGAGAACGGCTCAGATGAATTAGCAACGAGTGCGTGAGACAGATAAAGAGCTGTGGAAACAGAAATCCACTGACAACTGTCTAAGTAGAGGGGTGCATCAGAAAAAAATCAAATGACATACCTCGCGTGCATGCTGAGCTCCTATTATAACGATCCCCATTTTTCGTTTTATAGTCGACCGTCGTTTGTCGGCCTGAGGTCTCGTCTTGGAGATTTTCATCCCCAACATCTCCCTCTGTTCAGCAGTTCGTCCGAAAGGCGTTATCTGTACCAAGTCCGGGAACAAGCTCGACAATTCGGTCATAAACGTCTTAATCTCAGCAAGGGGGTGGTACTCGTCATGGAAAGCAGAATTAGAGAGGGAAGATAGATTCCACGAAGGTTGAGGTCGTAAATGATTCAAAGTCGGTGGTGTGGATGGGATGTGCCATTCCGTGAACGGAGCATCAATGACCGGAACAGGGGTCTGTTTAGGGAAATATATATCGATATGAGAATCTGTAGTCTGCCAGACGTCTAGATTATATTCCTGTATATTGGTTGTCAACATACATCAACTCTTGATAAGTGGGGTTGAGATACTGACCTGTGCGATAGCTAGCAACCTTTGGACCTCATATTCAGATTCCACTAAAAACCGTCTCAAAATTGAATCCTGCTGTTGCTGAAGGATTATTTGATCCCCATAAGCAGATACAAACAGGGTAAAGAGAAACGAGCAGAACAAAACATTTCGCAGCATGAGTCCAAGTTGCACGAAAGTTTTGATAGTAACCGCGCTGAAAATGGATAATACTTAGTTGATCAGAGTTCCCTTGATGGCCGGTTCCGACTCGTCAACTGGACGTTTGTACTACTAGACAAGTTCGCCGCGCCTCCTTGTCGTACCTCTCCTCCGGGGTTGGTACTACGTAGCTTAGAATGGTAGAACTCAAACTGAAATCTTTGGAGCTCAAGTCGACATGCCAGATAGCGGCTGGGAGTCCACTGATTCCAAATAGCATGCAGACCTAGTAGCAAATCACGATCTTCAAACATTCCTCATCGTTCAGCAACTTATTTATTCCGTCTGTCCTATCGACTTGTAGTGAACCCGGAAACCAAAACAAATGCACCGACTACATAGTCGCTGGTATGGGGTTCGTTTTGGAATGTAAAAAAAAATGGAAGGCGTGCAACTATATGCAAACAGGGAAATGGTTAAACAACCAGCAAGTGCCAAATGCGAAATTGAATGTGGACCACGAAGGATAGCAATGCAGTATCGATGCAGAAGATTATTGGCATTATATCACCAGTTAGTCCAATACCTCAAACGAAAGTAGAGATTTGTAATAATACCGTAAATAAAATCAATCAATGGGTTCAGATAAAAATATATAGTATTTTAGGTCATCAACCACTCGACCCGGCCTGGAAGAGTTGCTCGTTACTTCTTACAACGTTGGTCAAGTTTGATAAGTTAAGATCTAGTCCACGCTAAGATGAAGAAGGCTCATTCGGAGTGGGTTTCTGAACGTGACGCCCTGTCAGGTAGTGCAGGAACGTGGTCTGAGAACGGATCTGCAGAATAGTTGTCTTTTGCTAAGGTGACCATCGAAGGTGTAGCTAGGCTGAGAGCAGTAGCGGTTGCAAATCGAATAGATGATAACGATTCGATAGATTCCTCGGACTCGGCAAAGGACACTACACGGGACGAATACTCCGAGGATGAACTGCCCCTATCCATCGACAGCAGTGGTTCGTGGATCTCAACCCCAGAGCTGGAAACAAGGGGATCTGGGAATGGATTCTCAGGCTGAGGTGGATTAAGTGCGGTCGTAAGGTTCGTCATCTCCGCCTGACGCATTTCTAGTGCAACGCCAGGATAGTTGCCTGCAAAAGGAGTAGCACCAATCTTATAATCCAAGCTCGGGATCTGACGATGTTTGGTCCGCACACGGCGACGACGATGACAAACGAACCAAGCAAGGGCGCACAACAAGAGTAGGAATCCTAGGATGGGTCCCACGATTACTCCAAGATTGACTCGACTACCGCCAGCATTGCTGCTGCTGTTCCCACCATTCCCATTGTCACTGCCACCACCATTATTACTCACACTTGATGCATTGGGCTGATGAATGCTGACAAAAGTGCTAGTTGCTGTGTGTGTCACAGGAATAACGCTTTGCTTTGTGCCACTTCCGACTGTAGAGTAGTCGACCGTTACAAAAGTCTGGGTTGTTGTAACGAATGTTCCATGACCGGATGATTGAGCAACCGCGCCAACCGCAACAGAAAAGTGGCTGATGTACACGTCAGTTCGATGCAGTGGAGTATAAGAGAAAGAAAAAATCACGTTCGAGCCGGAGGTGGCTGACTCTGGACGTCGGAAGGTGTCGAACCATTCACAACATCGCTAATGGTTGAAGAGGATGGTTCTGACGCAGATACACTCGGAATTAGATCATCTGGGGGTCATGACAATTTCGAATGGACATACCTGCTCCGGTGGTTGGATTCTGATTTTCTGGGGGACGTATGGTGCTCGACATATCCGGTCCAGCAGCACTAGGAAATGTAGAACGAAAGGGATCTGGCGGTGTCTCATTCGAACTTTCGACAGTAGGAGGGCTGCCAGAATTGCCAAGTGGATCACTGTGTGTCATCGTTGGTACGGGGGTAGAGGCTGGTGTATTTGAATTAACTCCAGAAGAGACTGGTGTGGTTATACCATAAGGAACAGAATGCGACACATCTACAGGTGGAACAGATGCGGCGGTGGATGTTTCGGGTTTCGGCTGTGTCGGGACCGTAGTCGATGCTGGAGGAAAGACAATTTGTGTGTCGCCGCCTTGCGATGGAAGGGGCTCTGTGGTGCTACTCAATCCAGGGACTGAAGTTGATCCTGGTAGAGGGGAATGCTCTGGGTTGCCACCCTGCGATGAAGAGGGTTCAGGGGTGCTACTCAGTCCAGGGAACCGAGTGGAGCTTGGAAGGACCTCCGAAGACGATGGCGGCCCCAAGCTATGAGTATGACCGACAGAGGGAGCAATGGAAGAAGTAGTCGAGGGACTCGAGTTTGTCGTCCTGGATATATCAGAGCCGAGCTGCGAGTCATTTGGAGAAGTGTAGGAAGAAGAGGGTGTACTAGTCGTCCGGCTATCAGTTGAATGATTTTCAGTGGATTTTGGGACAGATGAAAGTGGCGGTGTAATGATGGTAGGAGATTGGCTTGACTGAGTCGTGAGTGTACTTGAGCTAAAATTAGGAACACTTGGAGAGGTGTGGGATAAGGAATTCCCCGAGGGAGAAAGTTGGCTAGGCTGTTTGGTATCGGTCAAACTCGTAGGTTTGCTTTTGTCCGAAAACGATGTGGAAGGAGAGGTAGCAGTGGACTCGATAGACATGGATTTACTAGAGCTGACAAGGGGGACACTCGGAGACGTGTAGGGTGGAGAGCTTGACGAGAAAGAAGGTTTTCCAGACACGTTAGTATCAGTTGTATACTTTCCGGCCGGCTGAGACGATGTCGAATCAGTCTTCTCGCTCTTATTTGGAGAAGATGTGGAAGTAAAAGTGGACTGGCCAGACTCGATCGGCTTGAATGTACTTGTACTAGGATTGGAAACACTCGAAGGGGTAGGGAATGAGGAGTTCTCCAAGGAAGCCGGTTTACTAGAAGTTATGGGCTTTCCGAGTGTCGATGTCGTTGAATCGGTAGGTTGAATTTTATCGGAAGAAGGCGCAGAGATAGGAAGGGTATCGGTAGGTGAATGAGACGGGTCAGAATGAGTAGTGACAGTGGTTGTTGTATCCAAAGGAAGGTGGTTCACGGTAGGTGAGGGTTGTACGGTGTCTGAAGTTTTGGGTTCAGGTGAGCTGGAGATGGGTAATGCCCCAGCAGGGGAGGACTGTCCACCAGAACCATCGTCGCTGATGCTTGTACCATTCTTGTCATTGGTCCGTAGCCTCCAAGCACGACGAATATGATCTAACATGAAAATTGACGAGGTAGGGAAGGGGAAAGGGAGACCCTATTATGCCTGTCCTCTGGACAAAAATTATTCTCGGTACCACTTCCAACTCGACAGAGGTCATCAATCCAAACTTATCCCCAAAGGCGCCACTCAGCTACCGACGCTTCTGGGACTGATGGATCATTTTCGCGTCCTAAGAAGACGCCACAGGATGAGAAAGTAGATTGCGCGCGTTGCGGAGAAATCAGCACGGCTAGGAACATGGACTTGAAACTTGTAGGTCAAGGTGGTGAACTTTACGAGGCCGCTGATCACATGATCTAATGAGGCTTACCGTGAGGCGGCTCGTAAGTATCACGTTCATTAGGGAGGGATAATGTTATTGTCAATGTTCCGAACTTTCGGTACGCCGCAAATGTTTTAAACGAAGTTCTCTTCCTTGACAGTTAACCGGAATATGTGAGTAGACCGCTTTCGAAAAGAGTTCAGCCGAACGGGGTGATCCGAGGTGGTGGCACCTTCTACTGTAAATATTCAAAAGAGCGAAACGATGAGTCAATTCCGTTGAACACAAGGCTCACTGCTTTCATGCAAGCCCTCACGTTGGAATAAACCGGAAGTCGTGATCTCTCAAAAAGAAGCGACAAAGATGGGTAATTTCTATTATGTAACTGCAGAGCTTCGCTACGTACTCGCTTTGATTAATTTAACATTTCGACACTGCATAGGGTTGATAGATAAACAGCTTGCATTGTTCTATTTAGTTGTAGAATCAGAGTCTTACCGGGATCGTATAAATAAAATTTATTCTACATTTTGGAAGTACGCCATTCTGATCAGTCGAATATCACAACTTGAATATTGCCCAGCTAAATGAGTTGGCTGGAATTTCACCCGTGGTTATTGTACGTCCCACCATAGACCAATTGCAGCATTAATGTTTCCCAGTTCCGCATTCTTCTCAGCCGTCCGCCGCACAAAGTCCTCCCGAATCCTTTGCCTCCCGTAAGACCACCTGTCACGCGAGCTGCCCTCTCACTTCCTGCCGTCTCTGGCACAACTTGTAAAACCATATTTGTGAGATATTCGACGGCCTCTTGCACAATCGCTTCAGCACACAACTTGTCCTTCTCAGAATGGCCTGGGGTGATCAACGAATGACATCTTCAATAGATCTCCGCAAACTTTGTCGCTTCCTTGGCAAGAATCTTGCCATCAGATGATGTCGGGTAAAGGGCGCATCTAATTACCTGTCGACCGATTGAACATGCACTGCCCTCATTTCAAAGTAGATAACCTAGCCCACCCAGTCGATTTATAATTACTAGCTCAAAGTCACCTGTCTCCCCTTTAGGAAGGAACAACATGCAAATAAAGCCCGTTCCAGCGACGAAAACAATGCTTTGTTTTTGAGGCACGACAACAACGATGACGTGAGCAATTCTGCACCGTTCGTAACCTTCAAACATTCTTCCATCTACAAGCTAAGGAGCCCCTCGAGCTTCTTCATACCTATGTTGTATATGGTGGGTCGCACATTGGGATAATGGCCACCATGGCCTATCCATACACGATTGAAACAAACGTGTGCGAGGGGAGAGCCTTAGTAAGAGCAGTTCGAAGCGACATCTGACTGCCTTGGGCCTGAGACGCCGCGTGCCAGTATATTCCCTGTTAGGGAGGACTCGGACAATGCTACCCTACTTGAGGTTCCTCCTCCATCTACACACCATCCAATGTGACCAATAATATTTCCCAGTTTTACACTGCCATCACACTGAGCAGTTGAGGAGTCGAAGGTACCATCGGAAGGTTCAGTGTCCAGCACAGATGATGACCGCATCTAACGCCCTCTTCATTGACAGCTTGGATTATTCCGTGCCCCCGAGCCTGCAGCCTGATATTCGAAACTCGCAGGTCGTCCGTCTGAAGGTCTCCACATTTAATCGAGTTGACCCAGTCACAGCTTCAGGTCCAGATATTGGTGAAATCAGTATGTGAATGAACCGAGCTAGGGACATTGCACCTGGAGAAGTACAGGTAACACCGATAGTCAAGCCACCGAGAATATATAGGGTACGACCCGAGGCAGTCAAACCCACAGCAACATCCCTTTCTGGATCAAGCTTGATTTGAATGAGGTCTGCTTCCCCTGCTGACTCCAAATCCTCGGGCATATATTCTGATGCGTCAAGGACACCTAAGCGACCGGAAGCTCCAGCTGCAAAGTAAATTACACGTCCCCCCTTACAAACGCGTGGTACTATATTGTCGAAAGCACGAGATACGCCAGGCAAGACGGGTTTAATGCATTTGATAACGTGAACGTCTTGGGAGTTAATGAGAGTCTTCAGGTCTAAAGAAGTCAAGCTATCGATGGTACTCGTGGCCACATTCGGGAGTTCAGTAGAGAGAGGAGGTCCTGAGGCCATGCTAGGAGAGGGAACTCCACGACCAAAGTTCAACCCCCTCATGGTTGTCGCGAACGCATTAGAGGACAACAATCGAATGAACGACGGCAATGTATTCAGTATGCTCTCCAGCATCAGAGTCTGACCGGGCCGCTGTGGGCGATCAATATTCTACAACTTACTCAGGCTCGGTACCGTTGGGTGTATAGTCCAGTTATCGGATTATTAGATATACCGTGTGTGGATTTGGCTCCATCGGTTATTCTACCGCCTTTGACTAAAAAAACGATGATTCCAAGTTGAAAAGCCCTTATTCATTTCCCTCTGTCCATGATGACGGATGTACATAGCATGCATATCGCTGAGAGTCAAAAGTGTCGTCTCTGAACTCGGAGTCCCTTCCAAGCTTGCTTTTCTGGTACAGTTCGTGGACTCAGCTATGGCTAATCAGCTTTCTATGTTTCTGTTGTCCTAGTGAAGTAATTTTTCTAACGAGTAATGATTCCGATATTCTTCGGAGGGATGTATATAATTCTATCTCGGGTATTGGTGGATCGGAACAGGCGCGCGCTAGGTCGTCAGATGATTAGATACAGTTCCTTACATCTATCTTCAGCTGGACCCGACAGTGTATGTTTTCTCAAGTTGTAGACGCCATGGTTCTGATTTTTCACAGAGCGGCTAACGCGACTGTCGCCCTTCTTGCTGCTGCGTCTGCGTTGACCGACAAGCAATCAATCTCGGAGACCAATATAATCGAAAAGTGGCGGAACTATGGCGGGTGGACTTATCCACTCTACTCTCAGCTGCCCTTCTATGCTACAATCGTGTGTCACATTCCTTTGCGTTGAATTTCGGATATTGTCCTGATTCTTTGCAGACACCAGGAACTCGGCTCTCGTGATAGCTTCTGGTGCAATCCTAGGTGTTGGGGCAGCATTTTTATGGATTGATCAAGGAGATATCATGGTCGCTTACCTAGCTGAAAGCCAGAAAGGTCTCGCCATCGGTCTATTTTGGTTGATCTTCAACCTCGGTGGATCTGTGGGCGGGTTCATGGCTTTCGGGTTGAATTTTCATTCCAAATCTGGGAAAGTCTCTGATGGCACCTGTAGGTCATCTTAGCATTCGCATTGCTGGAGTCCGATTGATGAAAAGTAGACATCGCTTTCATTGTCGTGATGGCATTCGGCTGGGTGCTTTTATCGTCCCTTCTATGAAATTAATGAGACCAGGTGCTCAAACTCGTGAACCGACTCTTATCGATTACTGGCTACCACTCCGATACCTCTACTACGTCCTTAACTGGAAGATATTCCTTCTTATTCTCATGTTGCACGTATCTTCTCTTTTTGCGAACAACATCTATCTGTTAACCCTTTCTTGCAGCTTCTGTGCTAATATACTCTACTCATACCAACAGAATACTGTAAATGACCGTATCTTCACTATTAGATCAAGATCGCTCTTTACTAGTGTGTGTGTTTTCTTATTTCAATTCCTCAAATACCGTTATTATCTAGTTTGCTCAAATGTTCGGTGGCATTTTCATCGGTGTATCACTAGATTTACCCTGCCTTCTACGGTCATATCGTTCTAAAATTGGGTTGGTGACCCTCTTTGGTGCTCACATTCGCGATCTGGGGTGGGGGAACAAGACAGGCTGGTTGATTTTTTCCAATGCAAGTCTCTGTGAGTTTTCAATATTGTTCTTGCCTCGAACGATGGCTTCATCACAGTTGGATAGTCACTGGTCCATGCTTTTTGTACTTTTTCTATGGGTTCTACGACGCATGTTTCCAGAGTATATGTTATTGGACCATGGGTTCTTTGAGCAATTATCCATTGACGCTGTATGTGTACTTTCCAGGTTAGGACGGAAAGGTAGCTGATAGACTTTTAAGGCTCGATATGTTGGGCTTTATAAAGCCTTCCAGTCTGCCGGGGGCGCCATGGCTTGGCGATTGGTGAGCCGTCAGATTTTGTACATGCCCTGAAACCTTGTTTACTTTTGACCTCTAAGAATACTCTGAAAAAGCCTGCAAT
>QGOD01000005.1:138983-155297 GCA_003313065.1 Sarcodon sp. MG97 | reverse complement strand
CTCTTTTGAGACAAAAGAAGACTGTCAGCACTACTTGCTTTGTAGCTCGACCGACAAATGTGATATGACCTTGATGTTTGACCATTCCACAATAAGTTGCCTGACCCTGAGTTCCAAAGATTCCTTGCAGAGATTGCAAGTAAGATCATCTCCTAACGAGCCCAAGTCGGCTTGAATGGTGCTTGTTGATAAATCTAGACGCGATTCTTGGACATAGTCATTCAAAAAATATCGGCGTGCTAACCAGGTCTTCCATCCCAAACCAAATATGCTGCAGCAAGTGTCCAAGCACTGGTCAAGTTCCTTTGCTGAGTGAATTCGCAGTTTGCAGTAGGTCCGTGTAGTGAAGGAGGTGTATGAAGCAACCGCTTCAGTGCGGCTTTCCGTCCGAGATGGAGGAAGAACAGCCGCTTGAGATACGTAGGGCCGATTTTCAAAGCCAGCCCGTCTGTCAGATTAGACAAATCATAGGCAAGAAGGTGAGGTGAAATTGCAACAGCAAGCTCGTACAGATCGCTTTCAGATGCGACTGCGTATAACTCGATGGGGTGTAAGGGAGCTATGGAAAGGACAAGGTCATACAATGGCGAGTCTGGGGTGGTATAAGCTTTCAGGGAAACACCATACGATTTGAGGGATGCGATTGCTTGGACGATACAGTCGAGGGAGTGGGGGAAATGGACACATGACATGGAATAGATTATGTGCAGCACAACATTTAAAACTGGGGAAGATTCTGGGAGCGCGATGATTGGATGTGTGTCGCTCGGAGGGTCGATCTGAGAATTATTATGGACGGGCAGATGGGTCTTGAACACATCGAATGAAGCGTCGACAAGCTTCTCAGAGTGTACGTAGAAAAGCACAGCATCACAGGTGAGCAGGATCAGGTCGGGGGGGATTTTGTACCTGTCGGCGTCTGAATGAAAGACAGTTGAGACCGAAATTACAGTATCGGGGGGATCGTCACCGGATTCAGAGGGCTATATCGAGCGACGAGGCGACTAAGTCTACCTGACGAGCCATATAATGAATGCGAGACACGCACTGGGGGAGTCGGAACTTGGATATCCATAATGTTCCCTCGATAGCTTGGGGAGACAGCTTGGAGAGACCTCAATACAGGTTCTGATCATGCATGACATCATGGATCGGCGGATTATTCGGCGCGATTTTGACTCCGGTGTGAAGTCGTGTCCGGGTATCAATTAGAAAAAGTTTCGAAGAGTCAAATATACTCCATGGAATCAGAACCTGATGCAGACGGTGCTCCGAGGTCAAAAGTCTTGTCGTATTGTAGGTTCCAGGGGGTAAGGAGCAATTTCGTAGGCCACGGTCCATTCGTGAGACCACAGTCGTGAGGAAGCTAGTTCATGGTGAGCCTTCGCTCTCGCATCACCCTCATGCGCTCACTTCCGGGGTGGATACCAGTTTTGAACAAAGCGTAGCTTTCTAAAAGACCCTCGTAGCTTCGCCATGCTCTCTTCTAGACCGGTAGACACGTCTTCTGGTATTCGAGCAGAGCTTCGCTCACGCCAACGGACAGTTCTGAGACTCGTCGTTGCAGTTCTTCTCGGTCGAACAAATTCCCTGTCACTCAGATTCTTCGCGTCCCACCCACCACAGCCCTTTCTTCCCTAGTTTGTAGTGCTGTTGCTCCGTACTAACATAAACGTTGCATTACGATCTGTACAGCAGCAGCCCTCTCTTCGCCTGATTTATTGTTCGTTGTAATATACTAGCCGGCACTCTCACCGGGTCTTCCGAGGAACATTTCCCAGTAGGAGAAGATTCCGATTCCTCGTGGGTTAGCCTTTGATGTCGAGACGCAACATTCGGCTTCGATTATGACGAGTGCTTATCGGTAGCGTGATAGACACACGTACCAGACAAGAAACCTCTGAACATCGAGTACATAACATGGCTAGCAAGCTTACCATAATCAGCCTCTTGACGAATGATGATTGTCAAGCGAGTTTGATCCAAGTCGCGTCGAATTTCCCTTTTAACGCACACTTATGTACACTACATCTCAGGTAGGCACATGTTTTACCGCGCGATAATGGATTGAAAATCACCATGAGGATCTCACCATCCGACGCATGGCTCAGATGCAGACATCCATAAATGATTAGTTCATTCCGGGTTCATCGAAATCCAACTTCAATGCCAGTGGTGGAATTGGAGACATCACCTGACTGTGGGATATTTGCTAAATCACGTGATTGTTGAACATTGAATGCCTGCTGGTCGCGTTCAAGTTACTATAACTCTCATGGCCTCACAGTCACCGGTGTCACTGACATCCCTCCTCAATTCCCTCCATTCCCATCTACAACAGCAGACTCAGCTTCTACCCACCCTCCACGCTCAACTGGGTCTACCACCCACTGGACTAGCTGATGAGCTATTAGCGCTCGAGCAAGAACTAACGTCATGCGTGGAACGCCAGATCAACCTCAGACGAAAGCAGGTCGACGAATGGGTCGAAAAATGCACTCAAGTCGAGAATGAATGCATCAAATATACAAAGGCTCTGGGAACCCACGTAAAAGTGGCCGGAAATGGGATTGGGGAATTGCGAAAGGATCCCGTTCTTCCCAAGAGGTTTGAAGCGCTATCAGAACACCAAGAAAGGCTTCGACAGGTAGGCTCTCATAATGCAATTTATGATCTTAGACTGATGTCCAAACAGTTGTATCATTCGAAATTAGAACAGCTTCTTACACTTACAAATCGCATTGCTGCATTTTCGCAGATATTGGGTCGCGATTTTTACAACGAAGATATTACAGAGCCAACCTCTGCTGCTGGCGAAAGTTCAAGCAATCCCCATCCACATAAAGATGTCACACTGGAGCGGTTTTCTAGACTCGAGAAAGAGTTGGTCCGAGGGAAAGCCGAGATCGTAAGTTGGACCAAGTCTTATCTGCTTCTGGGCCGTGTCAATATTCTTGTTAGAACAAACGCCTGGCACAATTATCAGCAACATTCTCTCAAATTGATTGGTTATACACGGAATTGGGCATCACACCTCCGCTCATGGACGATTTTCCCTCGCCGTCTACTTCTTCACTCATGGTTCCATCTATCCCGCGTCCCGCGTCTTCGTGTAGTAACTCAACTAGGAATTCTGACCCTTTCGTTTCTTCTCTGGCCACTCCTACCCCGGCCTGCCGTAACAAAATACACACACCCCTCTTATTGTTCAACAACACCGCACCTGTTACATCTGATACCGACCACCGCCGTATTTTTGCTCGTTTTGTAGCCAGGCTTGAAGAAGCTGAAGCTGACGGCGAACCAGTCGAGAAGAATCATTTTGGATTAGAAGGGGTAGATCCAACTCCCGCTTTGATAGCGTGGGCAGAGACCACGCGAGGTGAATTAGAGGAGATTAAGAAACGTCGTGAAGCACATATTCAAGCCATGTACGATCAATTAGAAGCGCTTTGGAGGAGATTGGGAGTAGATGATGATGCGATGGACGGATTCGTAGAGCAACACAGAGGGAGCACGGAAGAGACTGTTGAAGCATATGAAGAGGAGCTAGAGAGGATGCTGGAATTAAAACGGGAGAGGATGGGAACGTTTATTGACAATGCAAGGCGAGAGATCGAGAGACTTTGGGATGACCTGATGGTCAGCGAGGAAGAGAGAGAAGACTTTGCACCTTTTGTTGATGGTATGTATTCTTCACATGGTTTCCAGGCTTACCCTTAAATTTCTTTTAGATGAACACACTGAAGAACTATTAAGTATCCACGAGGATGAGATATCACGATTGAAGGAGGAGCGTAAGCATAAGGGTCCTCTACTGTTGAGCATCAAGAAATATTTCGACATCTTGGAAGACGAGAAGGAGCTTGCTGCCGCCGCCTCGGACCAATCCCGACTGCTTGGTAGAGGCCCACGGGATCCGGGGCGACTTCTTCGGGAAGAGAAGATGAGGAAAAGGGTAACAAAGGAGAAACCTAGAGTGAGTTGAACATTAGTCTCTCGAATACTATCCTGATCTTTGCTTAGCTGGAACAGGATCTGCTCGTTACAATCCCAGTGTGGGAGGCGGAAAATGGGCGCACTTTTATTGTCAATGGGGAAAGTATTCTGCGAATATTGACGGAGGCCGCTAGTGCAACTATTGAGAAGGAGAACCAAAGCAAGAAAAAGCCTCCCAGTGCCGGGCAATCTGGACCCATACCTCCGCGTGCAACAACTCCTTTCTCAAACGGTGCTTCATCGAACCACCATAATTACGCACCGTCGTCATCTGTATATGGTAAAGGCCAAGTGACCCCAGCTGTGCGATCGGCACCACCGTCTTCATCACAATCCGCACCTAATAAACGACCTAGACTAGATGAATCTACAACGAGTCACCGTCCATTGGGTCGATCAGTGTTGGGTGTCAGTAAGGGACCTGGGACCAATGGGAGAACTTCACCTACACCTGGTGTGAAGCTGCGTAGCAAGACACCAACATATTCGACCTTACCGAGACCGAGGCCGGTTCCTATTCCGAAACCGGGGACCCAACACCATGCTCTTGGCCACGGACGCGTACCCTCAACTCAGCAACTCAGTCGGTCTAGGCTTGGGTCTTCCAGAGGGGCAAGTGGAGCTGTCACCAGGAATGCAGGGAGAGTACGGAGGGAAAGTTTTAAACCGAGACCTAGCGTGGAAGGCGACTGGGGCGGTAAGGACAGGCAATGGGGGGCTGGATTGGCCAACACCGTCAGGGAGGAAGATGAAGATTATTGACGACGAGCTTGGTCGTTGTATTTTTATTGTACGATGTGCCGTGCCTACATCTGGATCTATGTACTTTAACAACATATGTCTTCTATGCGACACTCGACGACTCGGAGAGGGAATCTGCTCTCGAGAAGTTTAGAAAAGTTACATCTAATAGGTTTCTCCCTCACATCCTTGGACGCAAGCACTGACTTTAGCTCAGACCTACGCCTAATATCTTCCAAAACGCTTTCCCTATTATTGCCACCCCGTCATTCCGCAATCTGTTTCTAATTCTGACGTCTTCTACGAACTCCTGAGGTAAGATGCCCTTCGAAGCTCTCATATCTGTCAATATCTGGATGGCGTTCTTGGTGAGCTCTGGATGCCCTTGGACGCTTATGATCTGGATATCGGACAAAGACGCTAGTTCGCCTGAAGGACCTGGCTTGAACTTAACCATGCCTTGATTCATACTTATAGAAGTAGAACCAAGAAGTTCAAGATCGGACGGAATGACGACGACATGATCTCGATGCATTTCTTGAACGTTCTGTGGATATTTGGAGATTAGATGCGAACCCTCTTCTGCAATGAGTGATGATTTTTGCACCAGTTTTGCTACACCGAAGATTTGTTTCCCCAGCTTTGTAAGCGTAACCTCTGTGTTTCCGACTTCCCATACGCCGCCATTTGGAGCGCATTTGCCACCAAGTGCACGTCCGATTATTTGGTGTCCGAAACAGATCCCTGCAAAAGATAAGCTCGACGATTTTGCTCTGTCAGATATTGAAGCCTACCAAACAGCTTGGTTTGGGGTCTGGTAATAGGCAACTGTGCGACGTAATCGGCGAGCTTGTTTATCCACTCTATGTCTTCGTATGCGGAGCATGCTTGGAATACACTGCTGGTCAACAAAATATTCATCGCCAGCAAAGACGACGTACCAGATCCTGTTATGAAAATCCCATCATAGTGCTTGTCGTCTGGAGGATATTCCATTTTGTACCTCACGTCATATGGTTCCATGGTGAATTCTAGTTCGGGCTGGGCATTGCTCATCCACGTGTGGAATATTTCCCCATAGTCCCCTTCCTGTGCGAGGAGGGTCGCTGGGGGAATATCGCACATCAAGGTAGCGAGGTACATCTGTGGAATTAAGATCTCAGCTGATGTGGTAAACAACTGAGGTGCGACGAACTGCTCAGAATCCTTCTCTTTATACCTCGACCATTCAATCGACTTGACTTCGATTTCTCGTGTCAATCACCCGTCTGGCTATATAGCCTGAGTCTGATAACAAAGGCTGTGATGATCTATCGATATCTATCACGTGCACCACTACACCCTTTTAACAGTAATAACTGAGCTCCGGTAGTCACATGTCACACGGGCCCATGCCTCTCTTATCACAGTCAAGGAATACATTGTAGGCAGTCACACATGACCGGTCGATTTGCCTTGTCGCCGGATTGACACACCCAAAACGGGTGGTCATTCACCCAGTTACCGGTAATTCCAATACAAAGTTCACCCCCCCCAAACGATGTCGCTAGCGAAATTGACTTCGCTATCGACTCAAACGCTCACTTTGCTCCTTGAGCGACAGCGGATACAATCACTCCCGACTTCTCCGGCAGCTTCGACAACCTCCCTCCACATACGCCAAATAACCAAGAACCTGCAGTCGCTCCGCAAGGGCATCCTAGAGTTACAAGAGCAGGATGACTCGGCATCTGAGGCGGTCGGGTTGCTCAAGAATCAGTATGAGCGTATGAGAGCGATGCTAGGAAGTGATGGTGTAGATACTTCTGGCATCGAGGCGTGAGTTAATTCCGCGTTTTCAATGATTCGTTGACTATTTGCTCAAAGGTTGCGCGCAGTCTGGAGCAAGGCGTGGACGCTGCAGCCCCAGCGCTAGAGTCTCCACGGTCATCATCGCCACTTATGCATAGTGGGTCATTTACGCCTTATACCGACGATCCGGAAGGAACTTGTCATGAATCAAATGAATTGGTTATGCACACACAGAGACAGATGATGGATGGTACGTAGCTTTCCTCTCGTCTTACCTGACCCGCACTCATCTATTTCTGACAGAACAGGATGTTCGTCTGGACCATCTTTCTCTGTCAATCACACGCCAACACCACATATCTTTGCAAATCAATGATGAACTGGACGTTCATACGGGATTACTGGAAGGTTTAGATGAAGACCTGGACCAAACTCATAGCAGGCTCAGCGGTGCCAGGCGAAGACTTGATCGGATAGCCAAGGGAGCAAAAGAGAATGGTAAGTTTCTATGCTGGGTCATTCACGCATGTTCAACATGTCCTCGCAGGTTCCACTGTGACCATTGGTCTCTTGATTCTCGTTTTACTGTTGTTGATCATAATTTTCAAGACGTAATATATATTTATTGTACAATACCGGATTATATTGGACTATATCTATCGCAGTTATGCTGTTGGGAGGATCATGAAACAGGACGTCACAATCTCGACCGTGTATTAAATTACACTGTGTCAAAACAACTGCTTGAAGAGGACGCTCAGTCCAAGGTCATGTCTTGATCATCCAAAGAGGATACTATAGATGATTATACATCGTTGTTCAAGGTAATGACAGTCTTGCAGGGAGATGAACCGCAAATCAAGAATTTTCAGAGAGTCTGAGTCGATTGATCGCGCGGTGAATCACTGGGCTGAGGGTGCAGGTACACTGGCTTGGTCAGAGGCCTTGGTGATAAACGGAGTTCCGCCTGAACCTCTTGGTACAGCTGAAGCCGATGTCTTCTTCCTTCTATTTGGCCTACTTCGCTCGGTCCTAGTTGCAGATTTCTCTGCGGCTTGTCCCACACTCTTGGCCAAGCTTGCATGCACGGCTGAATCTGTCAGCTCCGGTTTCTTTTCTGTCTTCTTCTCTGGCTTCGGCTTCTTTTGATTTCTTCTGTTAGTATGCGGAGTCCGACTCTCATCTGGAGGCCCTTGTGCAACATTGAAGATCAGGTCACGTAGTGATATTCCTGATTTCAAGAATGTCTCTGCACTCTGACAATCATACATGAACTCAGTGACGACATTGAGGTGGATATGACTGCAACAGTTCTACGATGCCTGTCAATCTTTAATCTGTAAGCAAAGCGGGGTAGTACGAACCTTGGCCAAAATGAAAGGGTCGGCAACGCAGAGAGCATGCGTCGACCATTCTTTCGGATCAGAGGACAAGACATCGCCTGTTTCAAGAATTTCATCATCATCTGAGAATTGATCTCCGGACTCATCGTCTTCAGATACGTGTTGAGGTTTGGCTCTGTTATCTGAAACCTCTGGAGAATCAAGTGTTTTGCGAGAAGAAACTTTAGACCTGGGTGCATTGATGAATTTCTCTTTCCTTGGTACCACTCCTCCTCGACGGATGCAAACAAGGTCGGTGCTATATCGAAATGTTCGGCCCCAATACCTACGCACGTCGTTTTATTAGGGCAACGCCAACTTATGGCAATGGAAAATACTTGCGAAAACCATTGTAGCAAAGCTTCTTCGAGCTCTATCTCTAAAGGTGGGTATGATCCCACTCGTGCGTACCTCACGTCGCATCGGTATCTGCGACCCTGCTTTGTCTTCATCCAAAATACTCCACTTTTAACATCTGACTCAATATCCTTGAGGTCCTGCAGGTTAGGTAACCATCCTTTCACCTATTGTCGCGATCAGAAAAGTAGCACATTATAAAACCGTAAACCTGCCTGGAAAAATCCTATTGTCATCAGAGTCAATGCGTAACTGCTGAACGAGATGATGTCGCCGCCACTGGGGGAATTGAGTCCTAATGACTTTGCCCAAATTTTGACCGTCTTCAGCAACGGCCGTAAAATCGGTTGCAGATCTAGGTAGCGCTTGATCATGGCTGTATTGATTGATCCAAGCTGATCATTCACGTTGAGATCACATTCGATGTCACTACGAGGATCTCGGAACTTCACTTGTCAAATTCACCTTATATCAGATACAAGAGAAACGACGTGACGTGAGAGAATGACATACCAATCGGTACATTGGCTTTGGGTATGCAGATAATTTTAGTAAATCCTGCTTTTTTCAACTCACGACCAATTCGGCTATGGTACCAATAAGATACGTTGAGACAAGGACACGTCCCTCTCACCTCACGTCATAGATAACTGAATAGCTAGTGAGCTGAATGGCAAATCATTCGATGAAGATACACACTAGGTAGTTTCTGGAGATCTACATCTCTTGGGAATCCGTCCATCCTGTCGGGATCCTATCAAAAGCCGTGAACAAATAATGAGAAAAGAGACATGATTACGAACAATGACCACAAGATCCAGATCACTCGTTGAGGTATCTAGTCCATGCATCGTACTTCCAAACACTTCCACCCTATACTTTCCGTCAAAGGCGCGTTGAATAACGTCTTCTACACGTTTCACCGTGGAAGAACGCCCGTTGCGGATGCAGAGAGGTGGTGGTTGCAAGATCTGACAACTGAATAAGATGTCTGAGCTCAACCAACGTATTCATGATAATACCTCAGTAGGGTAGGAATTGAGAGATCCCCAGGGAACATTCAACCGAGAAGCATGTGTTGATGAGATAAGATCCAGGTGTGGTCCAAAGATAGACAACAAGGGAAACGTCGACCGTATCGCTTTTTGCGCAACTGGGGCTTCATTCCGGAAGTAATCGACTGCAGCCTGTGAAACATTTTCTGCGTGGTTCTGAAGTCTCATTCATCAGTTTGAATGCAGAGCTAAGTTGGGAATTGATATTGAACTAACATGTGTCCGAACAAATGGATCTGGGACGACTAGTGGATGAACTTTCCATATCGGCGATTGCTTTCCTTGGTCATATGTTCCTTTGGATTGTTTCTGTATCGTTGCAGGCAGTTCTGCTGCTTTCACAGGCGCATATGGCCATGATCTTTGGATCTTACTTCCACCGTTCACGGAGAACACCAAACTCTTCGCACTTTTAGAAATACGTCCCCAATACCTATTGAAAGGCATGAGAAAAGATGGAGAATGAAAGCATTAAGCTCACTCCATGAACTCGTCTAAAAGTGAAGCCGGGTTCAAGCTGACGGTTTTGATTGTCGGTGAATCGACAAAAGCGGTGTCCAAACGGACATGTTCAGTGGCCCACTTTTGTGATTGTGGTGAGGTAAAAAAGTATTCATGTAAAGTCCATCGATACGCGTTGCCAGCGGCCAGAACTGCATCATAGCTTCTACCGTTCGCCTTGTCTTTGCTACTAGTCAAACACGGAAATGCGTGAACTTCCTAAACAAACCTGTCAGTAATTCTTTGATTAAAGTGGAAGCTCACGCACCTGCAAAAACTTGACGACAAGCAGAGCTACACAAGTTGGGGATATATCACGTATATCGAAAGACTTTAAAAACAAGAACAACAGGGTGATCAACTGGGGCACTTCTGGGGCGATTGCACTATATGCAGATAGTAATCTAATCAGGGGAATAACCGTAGGACCCGGAAGAATCAAGTCAAAGGCAACAGGATGGTGTGCCCGCAGCTTAGCGGGGTATATTATTTCTCGGCAAGATGTACGGCTATAGGATGGCCAGCAAACACTGTAGTTCCTTTCAGAGGGATGCCGGGTTGTACCATCGAACCCCTCTTTTTGAAGGGCTTGGATGACACGCCTAGATGGAATCAGGAATACAGTTTGATTTTAAGATGGATTTTGGGCCAACATACACAGGATCATATGCTGGTGGGAGGTTTTCAAGATACTCTTTTCCGACGATTCCTTGTTCGACGCTCCTATCCTGATTATCCAGGTCACACAATTGAGCGAAAATTGAAGATCCATTGTCAACGCACCACAATTGCGAATTCGTAAGGTTCCTCGCTGGTTTCTGTGGCGTAACGTGCTAAACCGATATACTGAACTTCGAAGGTCTGACCGAAATGGGCTTGAATAGCATTTTGAAGAATGTTTTGGAGATCCTGTCGTGCCTTCACCTGTTCGTCTGTTGGTCGTAATGCCTAAAGTTGATTGTGGCGGTCAGATTGGCTAAGATCCCCATGAATAGCAGCAAAATGGATATACCTTAAGACAAAACCAAACGTCCAAGGCAAAGCGTTTATTGTAGCTCGTTGGTTTCATTAAGACTTTTGTCCGAGTTGTTGTTATCGTTGGATTAGTGAGAGGTATGACATGTGGGGGGATGACTGCCTGGCGGTAGCGTCGCAAAGTTGTCGTTGGAACTGAGCAAGGCAATCGCATGCAGACCTCGCCCGGGGAGGGAGACGGGATAACCAAGGGCCTTCACAAGTACTGTTTGTGCAGGAAAGCAGCAAGGTTCAAGCTGTTCTCGATCAGCTCACGTGTGCTGCGTTCTGCCAAACGGTCAATTTTTCTTATCGCTCTCACGTTCAACTATTGGAACAAGCTCCGACGAGGTCACTCAAATTTGATCAGTGTTAACCAAAGCAACAGCTTCTATCGATGTCTCAACCACGGATGACCCTATGGGCAGCTGAGACCGAGGTTGACGAAGATTTACAGGATGTCGATCTCAACTTGGCCATTGGAAACTACGGACAGAATGGCCACTATGATGATGGTGAGCATGTCTCCTGCATTTACAAGAGTGTTATTAATCCCACTTCTGATACGACAGCTCAACCTCGTATCGAGGACACCACTTTGCTCGCAATGCAACAACAAATGGCTCAGCAAGCGTTTGCACAAATACCAGATGTTGTGAAACGAGTGAGGGTTGACCATTGTAACAATTCTTATGGTTGCTTACCTGCTGCTTGTACAGTTCATTGTACATTTCTACCAAGCCGTTCAAGACAACAATCTCGCAGAAATCACTGTTGCTTACGAAAGTGGTTGGAATCGTCTCACGGAGAAGTTCTACGCTAGGACCGAATGGCCTGAAGCTGAACTTATTGCCCCTCTGGTCAACGATAGTAAGTCAATATCCTATGTCTTTGGACATCCACTCACCGCGCTCCAGATCAAATATTCCTTATTCTATACCGGGAACTATATTATCGACACGTATATTCTCGATTGCAACCAAATCTTGACGATCGATTTCACTCTTATGAAAACAGCTGCGAGTTGTTCAATTACCTTCTCAGTGGGTAATTGACTTTTTGCAGTCCCAGTAGCTTGACATCTCTTAGATTCCGATGGACCTGTCCCGCTCGAACTCCCTGAGCAATGGTTGTGGGACATCATTGACGAGTTCATCTACCAATATCAATCGTTTTGTGTCTGGCGGTCAAAAGCGAAATCGAAGTCTGACGACGAGCTCATAAGTCTCGCAGACGCCGGTCAGGTACGGACTTTGATACAGAAGCCTGTTTTCACATTTTTAGAGATTTCGTGTAGGTATGGAGCTCATACAGCGTCTTGAACGTGTTATACTCCCTAATTCAAAAATCCAAAATCAACGAGCACATCCTCGCGACACACGAAGGAAAAAGTCAAGAAGAGATAAAGTGAGTGCAAGTTATTTGCATCTAAACACTATATAAACATAATGCAGTGAAATCGTCGGCGAATACGGTATCCATCCGTTATACCGAATGTTGGGATATTTCAGTATTCTTGGTCTCCTCCGGGTGCACACAATGTTAGGGGATTTCACACTAGCATTGAAGGTTATGGAAAACGTCGAGCTGAGTCAAAAGGTTGCCGAGTCGATTTCACATCTAGCTCGCTTCTGATTTTCTCCCCAGTCACCATTAACGAGAGTGACAGCATGTCACGTTTCGACATATTACTATGTTGGATTCTGCTACATGATGCTTAGGCGATACTCGGATGCGATCAGAGCTTTTGTAACGGTTCTCAACTTTGTCTTGCGTATGAGACAGTACCACACCAGAAGCTACCAATACAACCAAATCGACAAGACTGCAGACAGGATGTACGCCTTGTTCGCAATTTGCAACGCCTTGTCCCCAAGTCGGTTAGACGACAATATCTTGAACATTGTCAAAGAACGTTATGGCGATCAATTCGCGAAGATGTCTCGAGGGTAAATCACTCAATACCCCCTCAGCCTCACCTATACTTACCTCCATTTATACAGAGAAGAAGGTATCCCAGCTTTTGAAGAACTGTTTATCCATGCATGTCCCAAATTTGTTTCTGCTAATCCCCCGCCGTACGATGACCCCAATGCCCTCCTGGCTTATATCGAAGAACCGGTTATAGAACCCGCGCAACGTCATCTCCAGAACTTCCTATCGGACGTCCGAACACAAGCTCCAGTCCCTACGCTCCGCAGCTTCTTGAAATTATATGCCTCTTTGGATACTAGCAAACTCGCTGGATTCTTAGACGCAGACGAGGAAGAAATGGTGCAGCAAATGATGGTGATGAAACAAGCAAGTCGCGGCATTGGTAAGTTTGGGAGCGAACGGAGTCATCTGGAAGGACAAACTATCACCACTAGCGATTTGGATTTCGTCATCAATGAGGTGGGTTATTATTTAAGCTCTTTTCCTTGAATCTCAGCTCAAGGAACCCTGCACCGTAGAACATGGTTCACATCACTGAATCGACGGTTGGGAGACGATATGCTGGGTGGTTCATACGGAACACAGAACATGCGCAGAGAGTCTTCGACGCACTAAAAAGCTCACCCCTACCTATGCAGCCCAAACGGGATCCTGCTCCAGCACAGCCTCAGCCGCCCCCAGCTGCGAAAGCAGCAGGGGGACAAAAAGTTGCATGGGGAGGGACAAAAGTAGTAGGATAGACAGACACGTGTAATCGTAGGCACCTATATAATCAAAACAACACGGTAGAAAGAACCTGCCTACAATATACGACATATACAGGTGATAAATATGATCCCAGATATACTGACCAGCGTTAAGAGATGATGGAAGGAGTGCCTGGATCCGTACAAAAATACAACACCAAAGAAAAGGGAATCACGGGTAACGTTTGTTATCTCATATCAAAGCGGCAGCGCTCCCACACGACTAGTATCTCTCTTTATACAGATACACCAGAGGATCAGCCCATCGCGCCGTATTGGTTGACACTCTCGCTGAGGTGTTCGTTGGCGGGGTTATAGGTAAACCCTCGGAACTTGTCCTGTACTGTTTCAGACAAGTGGGAATCCTCGACTACCGAATCTTGCGCCGTTTCGCTTGTGAACTCGGAATCGAAGTTCGCGACGTCCATGACAGATTCCTGATGCAGCTCTGTTTAAATCACAGGTGACAAAAGCAGTGTCCGCAAAACTACTCACAACGCTCGGTTTGAAAGGCGGTTGGATCTTCTTCGCGAGTAACCTGGCGAGAAGACTGATTAGTGGAAACATGGGTGATCGATAATGTCACCTACCTATGCCAGTCGATATGTTTCGAGAAGAATGGGTGCCTTTTGATCTCTTCACCACCATTAGCCCCTAGTCTCTTCGACGGATCTCTCTGCAAGAGTCCTGTCATAACGCTTCGGGCTTCAGAGGGAATATCTTGTGGAAATTGCAAAGGGTCTGAGAGAATTCGCTGATACATGATGTTCACGTTCTCGTCGTAGAAGGGGGGTAACCCAGTCATCATTTCGTAAATGAGGACGCCTAGCGTCCACCAATCAACGGTTTTCGTGTATCCTTGGCTTTCGAGGAGCTCTGGAGCAATATATTCTGGAGTGCCGCAGAAGGCTTGTAGACGGCAAAAAAATCAGTGAACAGATCATCACAACGCCAAGCAAATAGCTTACTGGTAGCCTTTTCTGTCTCCGACATGTTGAGTTTGCAAAGGCCAAAATCGCACAGCGCGATATGTCCTGTATAGTCGAGCAGGATGTTCTCCGGCTTGAGATCCCTAGATGAATATTTATCCACGTAAGGCATCCTGAAGCAACGGCAACAGGGCATTACCTATAAACGACATTGAATCCGTGCAAGTGCTCCAACGCGAACAGGAGCTCTGCAGCATAAAATCGGCTCCTGTACTCGTCAAACTTGCCTTCTCTCTGTAGGTGATAAAATAGCTCTCCGCCATTGACGAAAGACATCACCAAGTATAGTTTATCCGGAGTTTGGAACGAAAACTTAAGTGGTACAATGAAAGGGTTGTTTACCAACGCAAGCACCGTCCTTTCAGCGAGGATATGGGTGATTTCTCCGGGTCGAGATGCAATGTTGGCTTTCCGGATTGTTTTGAGAGCATACACTCTCTGAGTGTCTTTCTTCCTCACTTGCATAACTTTTCCGAAACTGCCTTTTCCAATGACTTTGAGCAGGTCAAAAGAATCGATGGTAAGGGGGACACCCCTGGTGGGCTTGAAATCGATTTTAAGGTGGAAAGACCCTGAACCGGTCGTTGCACTGTACCATTGGTCGGAAGCGTGCTGGATTAGGTAAATTATCAGGTATAATAATCACGATGGATGTACTTGTACAACGGACATGTGTATCGAGGATCGGGGTCAGGTCAACCCTGGTCATGAGCAAATCGTTTCCCATGTCATCCTGACTGTGAACACAGGGCGCAGTGCGTAGATACGCACTGACGGAGATGTTGGAAGTACGACACACGTCACTATATAACGCCTCGATCGGTTAGAAAAAAGCACACCCGGAGAAACAATGGAAAAAAAAAAAACACGCACAAGTCTGCCCTATAATTCCACACCGGACTAGAAATATCTCCGCCGTACGCATCAATCAGGATCTCATTCTTGTCGAATTCGAGAACGACATAAGGTAGCCACCAAAAGCGTTTCCTCTGAAGGCTCTCCCGATTACTAGTAGACTTTCTGCTAGGTGGCGCAGCGTCGAGTGCTTTTTGGATGACTTCGGGGATCTCGACTCCGGGTGGGAGAGACAAACCGCGACCTGTAAAGCAGTGTGATAAGATAACGAAATGAGATGCGCCGTACAGAGGACTTGCCGGAAAAGATACGGATCGTGAGCATGCCGCTACGAAAGCTAGGCTCAGGATCATGGGGCTTGGGCGTTGTAGAGCGGGAAGGCATGGGGGTAACCGAACGCGATATTCCATTGTCCTTCTGTTCTTTGTGTTCTAACACATTGGGGATTTAGGGATCACGGATAGTAGCAAATGCAGGATAACATACTTTTCGACGAGCCTAGCTTGCTTAACATGATTAACTAGTGACAAACTAGTAGGTTCTGCAAAAGGGGTTGGCAGCCGAGCGCAATCTACTGGTGTAGTGCTTGTGGGAGTGTGTGGAAACTGTCTAGTGCGCAGTACTGTGAACTGATACTCCATTCCTTCTTGGGATGATCTCAAATCAGTAATTACGATACACGTTGCACCCTCTTCAGAGGAAGACAACAATTATTTGGACTACTGTGCAAATGCTCTATCAAGTTGGGATCTGTCTATGGCCGCTCCAAGGTCTGACCGGAGAAACTTGATTCAGCTTCCGTCTCGATGGAATTGTATCAAGTGTTTTGAAAACGTTTACATCCGTGACATTCCTTGGCTTACCAACCAAGACAGTCAATCTCTATTCTGTTGCGTAAAGCTCGCAGTCTTGGGCTGCAGGTGTGAACACGATAGGACCCGAGTCGTAG
>QGOD01000005.1:96920-130902 GCA_003313065.1 Sarcodon sp. MG97 | reverse complement strand
ACACTCGAATCGGAGACATAGAGATCCTTGAACGTCGATATCCCCTCATGGTTCATCAGTTCGGAATTCGACAAGGATCCGGAGGTGTTGGAGAATGGTGCGGAGGAGATGGTGTAGTTCGTGAGTTGGAATTCTTGCAACCTTTACAGGTGTCGATTCTATCAGAAGTGGGTTTGTTCTCTAATATGTCCGGATGGGCAGTTCTGACTTATTGTTATAGAGGAGAACGAGGCAGCCATATGGAATGGAAGGTGGTGAACCAGGAGCACTTGGAAGGAACACCTGGATTAAACAGCCGAGAAAAGAGGACGGAGATTATCTCGAGGGTCATAATACTCCCCTCAAGCCTAGAAATATCAATATTGGAGGCAAAGCGACCGTGTTCATGGGTAAAAGCGATCGCTTGTTGATCGAAACCCCAGGTGCAGGTGCATGGGGACTTTCCCAAGGAAACAGCGTCCACGACAACATGGGGAATGTATCTCATTTGAGAGCGTGGGAAGCAAGAGGGAGTTTGACAAGTAGATCCCAGCCAGAATTCGGGATTGTGTACCGGACATTATTACGCATTTGAAAAAAATCATAAAGAAATATCTGATACAAGTAATAAATATAAAACTTATTCTAGGGTTAGGAACCCGAAAGGACATAAAAAAAAAGAGCCTCCCCAGCCCGAGGGCCGAAAGAGGACAGGGAAATATTGAGAGGGTGCATAAGCCGGAGCCTACACAAACCCCAGGTATCCTCTGAGGACAGGGTCGCCGTGCTATGGATGATTCCTACAGCCCGTAATCCCAAGACATGAAAGGGATCACGCCCTCAAGGTAAGTATGAGGTGTTCTTGTGTTGGCGAGCTGTTTAAATACCATCCCTGTGTGCGCACGGACCATCTCCCTTTGTTTGGTCACGCGTCGCAGCAAACACGCAAATTCTGCACATGACAATTTGGCCTACTATACGTTGGTAGTTCAATGTTATTAACACAACACTTGGTATTCACGTCCACATTCTCGTTCTATCTAACAGTGACCGCTCCTCAACTTGTCGCCATGGACGTCTTTGTTTTCGCCATCTGCAAATATTTCTGTGTCCGATGTTCCATATCTGGCAAGCTGCTCCCAGGAAGCAAGATATACTCCCACTACAAATACGTCCTTTGTTGTAGGGTCTCGATTTTCTAGCTCTGGCCTCTTGGTTATACCTTTAAGAACGCTGACGTGCAAAGAGCGCGCCCACGTCTTTTCTCTTTCCCGCTGTTGACAATGAAACTTGTCAACATATGCCTTCTTGCGACGCTCGTCGCGAACGCGCCGAGTGTGTATGCTTGGGGTGCAGCTGGTACTCTCATTTGAATTTCTGCTGGCCGTAGTTGACTAACGTTCTATCCAGGTCATCAAATAGTAGCAACTATTGCTGAAATGCATTTATATCCCAACGTTCTCTCCACACTCTGTTCGATTCTATACTCTGACGCTCAACCACTTACCCCAGAGGCGACGGCTGACTGTAACCTCGCGTCGATTGCGTCTTGGGCTGACCAGGTCCGATACCGTATGCGCTGGTCTGCCCCGCTTCACTATGTAGGCGGGGTAGGTGACCATCCGCCACAAACGTGTCTTTTCCCTGGGCCAAGTGGGTGGGACGGGCAGGATAATATGAACGTGCTTGGAGCGATTAGGAACGTGACCAATTTGTTGGCTAACTCGGTTGAAGTTGGTGGGCAGATGTCTGGGATGGATGAGCCTCTGAAATTCTTAGTGCATTTCATGGGCGATATGCATATGCCGTTGCACCTCACCGGAAGGGACCGAGGAGGAAATGGAGACAAGGTTTTATGGGATGGGAGAATTACCAGTACGTGGGTTTCTTGATTTTCATTTTCTTGGGCCAGAGGCTTGCTGGGATTCGGGAAATTGGTTTGCGTGAATACAGCTCCCTGATCCAACCTAAAATGATATAAATGGCATGCACGCCAGCTAGTCATTGCTCAAGGTTGTAGGAATAGTTTCGCGGTGAACGTGCAACGCGCCA
Organism: Sarcodon sp. MG97; assembly: GCA_003313065.1. Taxonomy (NCBI): domain Eukaryota; kingdom Fungi; phylum Basidiomycota; class Agaricomycetes; order Thelephorales; family Thelephoraceae; genus Sarcodon; species Sarcodon sp. MG97. Next base: position 128,871 of record QGOD01000005.1, on the reverse strand, counting down.
AATTTGTGTCTATGTTCTATTATTGAATGTTGACCAACGTTTGATAGATCTGCATTCGCTTTGGGATAACCTTATCGTAGCTAAAGCCATTCGGACTACGCCTCGGAACTACTCGCGTCCCCTTCCTAACAAGAATATTGAACGACATCTTCGAGGCGCTATTTACGACCCCCTTATTCGCAAGATTGTTTGGCAAGGCATCGCAGACAAGTGGGCAAACGAGGTAGATTCCTGGGTTGAATGCCCTGCCGTCAAAGATCAAGGAGATATTCAGGTTTCCTTGTGGGAGCAGACAAAGCAGCTTATTTTGGGTCATAAACACAGAGTCATAGACACGGATGACGAAGTTGTTTGCCCTTATCATTGGTCGAAGCCGATTCATCAAATGAACTGCGATTTTGTCTGGCCGAAGCAGATGGATGAGCCGCCTTACAGTCATGGAGTGACATATCATGATGAAGATACGGCCATCTTTTGTGACAACGAGGGGCTGAATGAGTCGATGCTTGGGCGCAAGCCTCGTGGTGGACCATACTTGGAGCTGGATACGGCGGATTATGCGGGAAAGATTGCGGAGGAATGGATTGTGGAGAATTTGTTGGCAATGGCAGGAATAAGGTTGGCAAGCGTGCTAAATTGGTTGTTCGCGAATCAAGCACAATGATAGGGAAAACGGTGTAATGAAATAGACATAATAAGCATATGTTCCTACCAGTGTATTGACTAGACAACGAGAACAAAAGAGCGCTAGTCCTGGCATGTGGCTGTCCCTTTGTTGACCATCCCGGCCCAACAAAGCCTCATTGTTACCCAGTCGCATATATGAACGCAACCTTATCTCCAATGCTTTTTAAACGACAACTGTCTCTCAGCTCTAGGATTTCTTCTCTCGAGCCAGGTGCTCCTCTTTACTATCCCGTCCAGTCTCTTTCATACACATTTCCTGTCCTTTTTTTGTTATGTCTTTCAAGGCCTTCTTAGCTATTGCTCTCATTGCATCTTCTGCTCTTGTTTGCGCTGCTCCCACTCAAGTACGTGCTGTATCGGATAGCCCATCTCCGTCCTCTTCGAGTTCTACTGGATTCCGCATGCAAAATGGGCTTGATGCCCAGAAATTGAATGCCCAATTTGCGACCCTGAAAACCACTGATTCGTGCACCGGTAAGCGCTCCTCATTTAACTTTTTTTTTATACCTGTGCCTGAGTCATGAATTACAGAAGGAGAGCAGGCTTGTGTGCAGGGTGGTTTTGCACAGTGTGTGAGTGGTGCTTGGGATGTATCCCAATGTTCCGGCGGAACGTCGTGTTTCGCTCTCCCCCTAGTAAACAAGCCTGGAACTAGCATTACTTGTGATACCCAGAGTGATGCCTTGAGTAGAATCGAGGCAACGGGCGCGCAGGGTGGCATCACTGGAAATGACTCAAACTCGAGTGGATCGTCGCCGGTGCCTTCCTCTGTGCCGTCGCCCTCGTCTTCGTCTTTGGATCCCTCTGATGTACCCTGCCCCGACGAGTCACCGGAGCCTTTTTCCGCGGTCTCTTCGACCCCCGTCCCTGCAACGTTCCTTCCATCGTCTCCCATCCCTTCATCTCCGGTTCCGACGTCCTCGGCACTGGATCCTTCTGACGTACCTTGCTCTGATATGGGACCCTCTTCCTCGATCCCTTCAACACCAACTCCCTCCACTTCTTCCGCTGTTGGTGGCTCGTCTTATTTTCGCCGTCGGGATATTATCTTTTCACCGGCCCCTAGCGTTGCATCGTTATCAATGAGCGTCTCTTCGTCTGCTTTTCCGTCGGTAACTGCATCTACGCCTTCTGTTCAGGTCTCGTCGTCGTCGCCTCTTTTAATTGGTGTTTCAACCCCAGTTTCCGCCGTCTTTCCCTCGTCGAGCGCTTCTGGCCCGGCTGGCGTCGGTGCAAGCTCCTCCGTTCCTGATGTTCCAACTTCTTCACCCTCGCCTAATGGAACTCCGAATGGTTCTGGTGTTGGTGACGGATCAACGGTGTTCGTCGTTTCTACCGTAACGATCACCATGACTGTACCAGGAAATAGTGTTCCGTCAGGAACGTCCCTGTCCTCTTCATCCACATTCTCTCCTACAAGTGTTCCGCCCGGTGGAAATGTTGTTGATATATTCCCCTCGTCATCTGCGGCTGTTCCCTCGGTAATACCGCTGAACGACTCTCCCTTCCCCTCTGGAGGTGGATCGTCAAGCCCACCGATCGCTACGTCTTCACACGGAGGAATAGTGTTTATGTCAGGCTATTAATTACCCCACTCCTTCCTAACCCAGTGGCCCCACTAATGTGGGCTTATCATGATGTAGACCAGTACGAACCACACCTTCACTATGATTCGAAGGTGTAACTTGTATCTTATATACATACACACTGTCCAGATTATTAGGCAGAGCCTTGTTGTAGCTCTATGACTCAATACATTTCTTCAGCGCGTATGGCGTACAGATGGATTTCTACAAACTCAGCCTACAGTGTCGCAATCCGTTATCTTTGATTGAACGTAAGGATTCCTTTTTCATTAGCTTGTTTTGGGAAGTGCTTGGTATGTCTTGGTATGAGATGCCTACATGTTACGAACCAACAATTGATGGCTGTAGCGCCTCACGTCTTTTAACTGCGGCAGCTGATTCAAACCCGAGGATCTTCACACGACCCTGGGACAGTCGGTGAAAGTCAATATCAACATAGATAGAACTAGGTGGATCATTGAATGATTTACCTCCTTCCACTTGGTGGCGATTATAACCACCATTACCGCGACCCAGTAGAACACGTACCCAAGGACGGTACCTAGGTTCATATTTGAAATGATCAGTTGACGCACCCCAAAAAATGAATGAGGGATAATGAGCTGACCGATGGAGGCGCTGTTTGTCCATCCGAAGATGGCGGCGAATATAAGCCATCCGTTTCCGTCGAGTTCGTGGGAGGGGTTGCAACAATCGAGATGCCATACGTTTCCACGGACGTCGTATGTTCCTGGCCCGTCGCCTGTGAAGTCGTCGACTGATGCTCCTAGCCTGCCCAACAATTACATGTTGAATAAAAGAAAAAGGGGCCGACAGGACAGTGGAGTATGCCCGGAGGAAATACGTACAGTTTGTTGAATCGGTAATCTTGAATTGCACCGATTGCTTTGCTGAATAGTCCCGAGCCGATAAGGAGAATAAAGTTTGTCATGATCACCATGAACATCACAAGAGCTAAGCGTGCAGATTTAGTATATATTACGCTTTTCAAGAGTTTATGGAAGGAGAGACATGCACGCACCGGATCTACTGGCGAATGTGTAGATGATATAGCCGATGATAAGACCGCATATGATTCCAGCGATGGCAGCAATTGGGATAGACGTCGCTGGTTGACCGAGAGACACGCCTCCCACAAAGACCACCGCTTCCAGTCCTGTTTTACGTACAACAATTAAAGATGGTGTGATGGAATGACGATTGTTTTACACCGTACCTTCTCTGAGGACTGTGATGAACGGAAGAATGAAAAGGACCCATCTGCCAGCCCTAGTGCGGCGATCGACTCCTATACAAGTACCTCAGTAACTAGCCCTTTCAGGAGACGTGTAAGCGAGACAAACGTTCGCCACTGAAAGCCTGTTGGAGTTTGATCCTCCACTTCAGCTTCGCACGGTCGATTTTGAGCATGGTAACGCCAATAACAAAGATAATAATCGATGCAACGAACGAAAATATGCCTGCATAATGAATGACATGGAGGTCTACTACCTTCACTTATTGTATATGAATTACCCACCTTCCCACAAACTCTCCGATTTTGACCACAGATCGGATGCCTTGGTGAACCACACGGCAAGAAAGGCGGCACCAATGCCCAAGGCTATGAAGAGTCCAATCCCTGACCCCAGGAATATCTAGAGACTCGTGAACAAATGAACCTTTGTAATGACCAAAGATTAGACACCAACTTGAATTCTCATTTTCTTCAAGAGCCGCATCCGCGCAATAGCATCCTCTGCGGAGGGTTGTTCTTCTACAACTGCTGCTGTAGTAACATCCTCCTTGTCAGACTCGGATGGCAGCACCGTGGTGCTGTCGTTGTTGTCCTCCTGTCTTTCTTTAACATGACGTAGGGTAGTTCCAGAGCCTTCGGTTGGCTTGCGCAAGTGAGCATCCGAACCAGCAATCTGATTAACTAGGCCGAGTAGTACGGAAATGATGATGGCGGCCTCTAGCGTTTCCCGGAAGATGAGAAAAAAGATGGGGACTGAGAAAAGAGACTTGGCCATCTCTGCCTGCGGTGTTGCTGTAGGGAGAAGGGTAAGGAAGAGGACGGGGAAAAAGGGTTTTTGACCATGCCGGAATGTCTTTTTTTTTTCTCACAGGGATCAAATTGATGAAACAGTTTATCAGATAACGCCATGATAATTTTTACAAATCGATATACAGTCACCCGATCGGCACCCTTTAATCGGCCTCCTCAATCCCAGTTGGTCTAGTTAAATTCTTCACATCAACGCCAGGCAACGGCCACTTCGTCGCGAATGCCCGGACTTCTTTCCGCAGCTGTTTCACCTGTGCAGCCCCCTCAAGTCCTTCCGTCTCAACGCTCGCAACACGCACAAAATCCTTCAACAGTTTACTACCCGACTCTTTCTGTAGAAGCAACGAAAGCTGAACAGCCCGATGCAAGAAATCAGCAACGATTTTGATGTCCGATTCCATCATATCTCGAGAAGTGAGAGCGGCAGTTCCAAGACGAATACCCCCTGGTACCTGAGCCGAGGCGTCTCCGGATACAGCGTTTTCTATGGTTCATTTTAGAATCGGTGGGTTATCGGCTTTTCGGACGAATTTAAAAACATACTATTGATAGTAATACCAGCTAGATCACACAACTTCTCAAGCTTACTGCCGGTTAATTTAAGCGGTCGCAAGTCCCACAGTACAAGATGATTTTCCGTTCCGTTCGATGAGAGCTTGTATCCGCGAGCGACTAGTTCATCTGCTAATGTACGAGCATTGGAGATGACTTGTTTCGCATACGCCTTCCATGTCGGTTGACATGCCTGAAGAAGAGCAGTGGCAATTCCCGCAATGGTCTGAGAAAGGAAAAATCAGCACCCTATGCTTTGCAAATGACGAGTCTCACATTGTTGTGGGGTCCGCCTTGGCATGCTGGGAAGACGGCATCATTAACACGCTTCTCCAAATCAGACGCATGTGCTGAATCTTTCTTGAAGAAGATCAAGCCAGCACGAGGGCCTCTCAGCGTCTTATGCCTGCAACAGATATAGATGAATCAATAGCTAGAACACGCTGGTGCCAATAGACTAACGTTGTAGTAGTTACGATATCACAATAATCGAAAGGATTGTTCAATTCCTCGGCAGCAACAAGGCCGCTAGTGTGAGCGATGTCTGCCATAAGGAACCCACCATGTTCGTCCGCGATAGATCGCAACGTTTTGTAATCCCAGTCGCGTGGATAAGCAGAGGCGCCACAAATGATCAACTTGGGTTTGAACAAGCGAGCCTGCGAGGCGAGCCCTACATAGTCGACATACTGAGATGTGGGACTAACACTGTATGGGAAAGACTGGAAGTAGATTGAAGATGCGGTCATCTTTTTTTTGGCAGTCTAAAACACACGCGATTATCTAACAGATCTGTGCAATAACCAGTGTAAATAGGCGTACGTAGTAGCCGTGGGTGAGGTGACCTCCATCTGGGAGACCAAGACCCATGAGACGATCCTGGGGTTGAAGCAATGCGGTCAGTGCCGCAAAGCTAGGTGTTGTCAGCATATAGATAGATGGTAGAAAAGAAGATCGCGTACTTGGCTGTAGATCCGGAATATGGCTGGACATTGACACCCCATTTGGCGGGATCAAGGTGAAATGCTTCTAAGGCGCGTTTTCTACACAGAGTCTCGAGTTCATCAATCCACTCATTCCCCCCGTAGTAACGGGCAGCAGGCAAGCCCTCAGAATACTTGTTGGTCAGGATAGAGCCGTTGGCTTCCAAAACGGCTCTGCTCGTTAAATTCTAGTAAATCGCTCAGAGTCTGGGAACATCGAGATTAGTCTGTGTATACCTCTGATGCGATAAGTTCCAAGCCAGTGAATTGTCTCCATGTCTCCTTATCTATAATATTTTGCACTTCGGGATCGATCTCCGCTAGTGGAGCATAGAGAGGTTTGTTCTAAGAGAGGAAAAGGTCGGCTTCAGAGCTGAATGGATGAAAACACACGTACAAAGTCTGGGGTGGTCGATGTTGCCATTGTTCGACGAAACAGAGGTAGAGAGCTGGAACGAAGGGGGCGACTGAGGAGACGGAGCATTTGGGTGATTGGCTTTGTATATAGTCTCCGAGCCGGATATCGCCGAACAGTTGGGTCGAGTAAAAAAAACTCTGGTCTGTAGACTCGACGGCGCAGAGAGTGTGTTTGTAGGTTCGAATAGGACTGTTGTCCCCCCCGAGTATATATTTTGAGGAAGACCTGCGGAGACACGAGTCAACTACTCTGCGGACCTCCGTGGGAGCATGCCCGACAGCCAACACGTAAACAAAGACACACACTTTGACGACGTTGGCGACGACGACGACGACGACGATGTGAAGATATATTTGTACACCACGCTGTTCGGGTTTATTTTCCGGAGTAGCGTAAATCCGAATTCATCCTTGTCTCGTACGTATGGGTTTCCGAGTCCGTGGTCCTTGTCTAATCAGATTAGCAACCCTCTTTATCTGATAACCGCAGAACCGCCCTCAAATTTCCATCTGCACTTTTTTAGTCACTTACATGTAACTGTTTCATCATCCCACATTATATATCTGTCCCTTTTGCTCGCTTTTATTCTTCGTCCGCGCCCATGTTGGTCCCACTTCTCCTTTACTTCTTCTGGGAGTTCTCCCTCGCCGCAGCTGGTATTCAGGAAATTTGGTGGAACATCACCTACGTTCAGGATATTAACCCAGACGGTCTCTTTCCAAGAAGAGTCATTGGCGTCAACGGGACATGGCCGTATGTCTCCCCTCTGCCCTTTTTTTTTCTCCTCTGCGCTTAGCTGAAGTCTGCCCCCAGCCCCCTTCCTATTTCTGTCAACACATCTGATACTCTCATAGTGCATGCAACTAATTCCCTCGACAAGCCCACGTCCTTGCATCACCACGGCATGTTCTTCAATTCTACTAGTTGGCATGACGGGGCCCTTGGTATCTCTCAATGTGGAATACCTCCTGGCCAGTCTTTGTCTTATGTCGTTCCCGTCAATGCTTCTGGTCAATGGGGCTCCTACTGGGTCCATGCACATGCCCCTGTACTTATCGTTCCTTTCTTACTCTCAGGTTTTAGTTACTTACTTTGTTTTAGGGACAATATGTAGATGGTCTCCGGGCACCGTTAATTCTCCATCCCCAGAAAGAATTATATTCGGGCAAGTATGACGATGAGTTCACAGTTATACTTGGCGACTGGTCTGTATTTCATTAAATCAAATGGTTTCTTTCACCAACTTTGCTTCGGCAGGTATCACCACGAATTCGATGTATTGCTTAAGCGGTTCATCAGCGTCGGAAACCCAAGTGGCGCAGAACCAGTGCCAGGCATGCCCTTTCATGAGCTTTGGCGCAACGATACAAGCGCTAACTTTCTTATGTTCAGACGCTCCCCTGATCTACTTCGCTAATGATACATCTTACCTTGAACCAATCCAATCCGCCGTTCATGGCGTTTATCCCACCACGTCGCATATCGGCTTCAATGAGAATGCAACCCTGCCCCTTGAAGCAGGCAAAACATACAGACTAAGGGTATGTACATACACGTCTTGATCATTCTTCTTGTGAAATTGTGACCTCTTGCAGATAATCAATACATCAGGGTTCGCGTCCTTTTACTTCTGGATCGATGGCCACGATATGAGACTCATTGAAGTAGACGGTGTAAGTGTTCTACAGCCCAATCTGTTTCACAAACTAAAAGTTGGTCTCTTTCCCACCAGACCGATATTCAAGAATCACCTATTGCTGTGATCAATGTTGCCGTCGCACAGCGATATTCGATTCTTGTCACGGCAAGAAACGATACGGTCCAGAATAACTGGGCTATTCACGCGAACATGGACACCGTCATGGTATTTAGTTACACTATTTTTCCTCGAATACTGACGAAGAGGTTTAGTTTGATACTGTTCCAAGCACATTAAATCCTAGTGAGTATATATATGCACATCACTCTTCAATTCTGATAGCCTATGACAGACGCAACTGCTTCAATAAGCTACTCCTCCTCAGCTGATTTGACTAACCTCTCGCCTGTGCCTCTTGACTCTTATCAACATATCAATGATACTGCATTAGTGCCCATCTCTGTCGAAGCCCAACTTCCACCTGCTACCAGAACAATCGAGATTGAGGCAGACTTCGATACCATGGACGATGGTAAAAATCATGCCATATTGAATGGTGTCACGTTCAATCGTCCCAAAGTTCCGAGTGCATTCACTCAGGTTGAATTTGCTAGTCAAAATATTAGTGAGCATATTCTTTTACATCGAGTTTTGACTGGATTCAGCTAATCTGATTAGGCGGGGCTGCTTACGGTCACCAGTCATACATACTTGACCATCTGGATGTGGTAGACATTGTTCTCAAAAATGCCGACACAGGAAGACACCCATTGCGAGTCCAAGTCTAGTAATGGTGCATGTATTTCGTCTGACTATTATTCTTGGATAGCCATCTACATGGACACAAGTTCCAGGTTGTAAACCGAGCATTGAACTATAGTAGCGATGATCCAAGTCTCAACCCACCACTGGTGGAAGGCCAACTCAACCCTATCCGTAGGGACACCATCCAGGTTCCAGGACAAGGTTCGGTGACATTGCGATTTGTCGCTGACAACCCTGGTGCTTGGTTTTTCCATTGTCATATCGAATGGCACATGACCGCGGTAAATTTTTCTCCGTCCCGGTTATGTCATTCGAAGCTAATTATCCTCGGTTAGGGTATGGCAGCCGTTTTCATTGAAGCTACACCATTGCTCGCTAGTGCATCTATACCGCAATTAATGAAAGACCAATGCCTTGCGCAGGGATTGCCTAGCGAGGGTAATGCAGCAGGCAACATTGACCCTAATGATCTCAAAGGGATGCCGTCAGGTCCCTTCCAGCAGATTCTGGGCTGGAGGCCGAGAGGAATTGGGGCTATGTTCGGGTATGTCCTCTTCTCGCATTAGATTATATACTTGCTTCAACTCATCTTGATGCTGAAGATGCGTATTGTCTGCAACTATGGGGATGGCTACGGTCATCTGGTACACGATGGGGAGCCACGATATTAGCGAAGAAGAGATGGAAGAAGAGATCAGGAAAAAGCGGGCAAAGAAGGCAGATAGGACTGCGTGGATTCGTGGTGTCTTCAAAAACTGATGATCATTAACATGCTTGGCTCTGCACTTGCAGATTAAAGCGACAGATAGCCTCGAGTTTTATGTAAATGTGTTACAGTACATTAGAAACAAATAAAACGGCAAATGTGTCCATACTGTCAATACTACGCAAGATACTTGCTGTACACCGTTTTCCAGACTGTAACGGCATCGTCTTCGATCACATCCTGTTAACTATGAGAACCACAGGTGATTATGGAAGATTGGATAAACACCTACACCGTGGCATGGTATGATCCGCTGGAATTTCCACTCAGCTACGGTCTTTGCATCCTTGCGCATTGCCCTTGCAGAGGTAGACACCGTCAGTTTAAATATGTTATAAAGATGTCGCTACTCAGACGCACTCCTTATCTTTCCCCTCGTTCCAAACAAAGGTCTTGTGAAAATCCTCTTTCGGGCTGAATTTCCCTGCCAATCAAAAACGTGTCAACACACCCTTGGTACTGAGTCAGATAGAATGACTTGCCGATAAACGGAGCCTTGGATCGTGAGCGTGATTTCGAGTACTAATCATATGATGGTCAGATGATATCGTCCTGCTGCTGCTGTTGCGAAATGCTAAACGATACACACCTGTTCATTTGCGGGGAGGTTAAATATGAGATCGGCGACGATGAGGGTCTGTGAAGGCACATGCAGCCAGGCGACGTCTTTCTTGCTGAAGCCGGAAAAATAACTGTGACAGAAGGGATTGACGTTCAGGGGTTTGCTTTGATGTGGGGGCGCAGTAGCGTACCATGCGGTGATCTACAAAGAGCACGCGGCCAGAGAATGTAGGTCGTCGGGTGGGTCACGTAATATCAGACAATGCACACTCACGTCTTGCTCAAACCCAAAGTTGTTCTCAGATCCCCGGGTGTAAACTTGAAGGCAAGGGACGGTCAGCACAGATCCCAATGCTCAACAGTGTGCATTTATCTGACTCTCACCTTCGTCAAATTTCCAGCTCTCTGCTTTCTTCTTTTCTGGAAGACCTTCAACGCCAATCATTTTGGCGTTGGGGTAGGCTTTCTTCCATTCGGCTACACCCGAAAATGCATTACTTGTGTTGGAAGGTGCAAGGATAGGAAAAGGGGAGGCTCGACGCACATAGGAAGAAGTGATGGTCCAAGTCTGCAGCTAACAGATAGCTACACGAGGATTATGTCATAGAAAAAATGGAGTGTGGAAGGCAATCATGGGTTGGAAATACCTGACAGGACCTAGTTTATCCACGGCCTCCTTTGTCTCCTTACTGAGTGGTGTAGATGCAACGACCCAGACACCACCTTCGGACAGCTTGATGGCTGTTGAACGGCCACCCATCGGGAAAAGGCCAAAAAATCGAGAAAAAGGACGAGAGAACGTCCAGACTTCAGGGGTGATCTTGGTGCGGAAATAATGGATGAATAAATGCTGCTGGGTTACACCTGGGAGAAGCATGAAGACGCACCTCACGAATTACGATGTCGGACATTTGGAAGTGGTTGTCGATGTCGGTTTACTTGTAAGGTGCGGAAAGAGCGAGGAGCAAATCCTTGGCTTTATAGTATTCGTGCATGGACAACTCGAGTCGATCATTTGATTAAAGTTCCGCTTCATGGGAAAAAAGAGTTTAACTTGGCAACCTTTCCGTTGATTCCAGGCAAGGTCGTCTTCCTTGGTTCTTGATGTTTCGGTAACTCGCTTGAAATGCCGAGAACACTTACGGTGTGCTTGTGTGTAGTAGGTCCATTTATCAGAACACATGTTGAGGTCATACTAATGAACGCGCATCTCCCGAAAAGGTTCCTAAAAACAGCTGCGTTGACTCATTTCGCCGGAAGTTAAAGCATATTGTAAGTTGTACAGAGAATACTGTAAGCACAAGTTGGTTTTCACAAAGTTCAATTACCTCCACAACGAGTCAAAAACATGTCGATGACGATGATCTGGTCTGTCTCGTACTCACATAGATCAACACAACCGCTACAATCATTACAAGCTTTCATAAACTTCAGTCGATTTGTTCGCCACCACCTTTGGTGCCCAGGTGAGACAGACTTGATCATCACTTTCAGGATCGGACGAATCTAGCGTGGATTTGATGCCTTGAGTCATCCGAAACGTCTCCGTCCGGCTACTCACCGTCATTCAAAGTTTGATCAGAGTCCTCTTCGCTATCATCGTGATCACAAGGCATAACATTTCCATATTTTTCGATAAGCCGAGTCAACGCCTGTGAGAGATGGATATGGAGGGGGATAGGCGAAGCAACCTTTGTCCCGTCTTCACAGCTGTTCAACATATACAATGTAAGTGAGAAAAACTTCCTTTGAATTGTTTTGCACAAACCTATCATCATTATCCGAACACCGATAGTCGTCTGCAAAGTCGTTGTCGTCATCATCGAAGATCTCGACATGCTCACACTCATAATCGCTGGGTGGGGACTGATCTGTGATTGGCCGTGAATCATCATGATAGTACTCGGGGCAGTGGCTACTATCATTGTCGTATAGCGTGCTCTCGCAGTCACTGTAACCTTGGTATCTCTCTACATGCTGGAACTCCTGGTCGTGGCCGGCCACGTCAAGCGTAGAAAGTACCATTGCAAGGTCCTTGTGACAGCAAACTATGAGTGAAGGAGAGACTGGATCAATCCGATTTAGAAGAGCTTACCAGGTTGTCTTCCAGAAGATCAAATCCGTCGCAGTAATCCACATTTGAACCAGGCACGATATCAAGAGCAGGATAATCCTCGATAAGCAAATGATCATGAAGTCCACGGCACCTATGCTGCGCACGAGGACAAGAACGACATTAGCAATCAAAACATAAATGCAAAATCAGAGAACCCAAGCCGGGGAGGGATATATGATATATTATAACGTATAATACATGTACTATACCTTGGAGGATTTCTTTAATTTCATGCCACACAAATCGCATGTCGGGCGGCCATGGAATACTATACGGTGTTTCTCGAGGGAGCTCTCAGAACAGAACCTACGGCCACAAGAAACTTGGTTGCAATAAAGATAATCTTGGGAATCAAACATTGCCATGACCCAAGGAAACGAGGTCAAGGGAGGAAACCTCAGACGACGACACTTCTCTTAAGATGTTTCCACACCTCGGAGCCTACCATGCGAACCATTGTCACTTGCGGGAATGGTTATTTCTGTAATAATGTCACGCAGTCGTGGTTGGTCCATGGTCATGAGTTCTCAGTCTCCATTACGTAGAATCATCTCCCTGCATCACGGCTCACTCCGGGGGGGAATGGGCTGCCTGTGAATCGGGTATAGCGAGGAACGCATGTCGTGGCATTCGTATTCATAGTTACTGAATCGTCCACCCAAACAAGTCAATTTCGCAATAACGACCAGCTGATCATCACATCTTATAACAGCAACGGGGACTACACTGCGGAAACAGCTGATCTGACAGTCGCCATTATATTTCTCACGAATTAAGGTCGATTTTGAATAGACAGTACAGCAGAATCATGTTACTGCACACTGGGCACCGCGACGTCTCCACCACTTGTTGTGCTATGCATCTGTGGTAGGCCTTTAGTACTTGACATATTATTCGTACTGCTTAGACTCACTCGTAACAAAAGAGATGTCCACATGTCGTGGCCGTGAGACTTTGGCAAGGGTCCGTTCGGCAGATCCGACAATAGTAACTCGATATCACGGATGTATTCGGTACTAATTCGTCGTTACCTAGCTCGGAAGTTGTGCGCAATCCGCCCACGGAGTCTGGTTGTATAAGATATATGCCAAGAAACAGAGCGAGAAAGCGCACCTCTACCCCCAGAGTCATGTTGGACTGCAGCCTGCTCTGAAACAAGACACCGATCCGACTCTGGTCCATCCAAGGTTGGCGAGACATACATTTCTGCTTCGAAGAAAGGGGTAGAAGAGCGAGACTCGTATGAAGAGCTAGACTTGCTCCTTTGGGAGTTGTTGAGTTAGATTGCAAGCATCATCCATCCTTGATCATCGAACGCACTCTTCTTCCCCAGCTATATCTTCTTCAGAAATAAATGTCGCTTCTGGCGACATGTTACGGACGGACAGGACAGATCGATTTATGACCGCATTTTCAAGGAATGAGGTAGCTTCGTTGTACAGTGTAGGCCAGTAAGTATCGCTACTCTTGCCAGGATAACTACCTTGTTGCGACTAGTTACATTTAAGAAGACTGTTAGAGTAGAGGTGACAGACCGGCAAGGATGCCTGTGACTTACAACAAGCTCATCAACTAGAAGTTTAAGTTCTTGAGTTGAGGTTCTACTCGTGTTGCCGTTACCTTCGTTCATGCTATCCGTTTCTATAGCAATAGAAGAATCCAGCCTTGTTCCAAAAACCATCTGTTCGAAAGTATCGATTTCCACAAGAACGTCATTGATCGGGGCTTCACACAGGGATACCTCTGCAGCAGCAGACTCTTCTGTTGCAGGCTCAACGACGTCCGGGGAGCATGAGAAGTGCTGAATGCAATATGAACACAAGTTTTCTATTTTAATAAAGAAGTGCTTGCCGGGGAATTCTGTGGAGCATCGTTCGTAATAGCGGTGGGTGGAATATCCATCACTTCCTGAACAACTGTGACCTGTGGAGATCTTTCTTCCGCCATCGTAGAAATAACAGGAGACGCTGAGCTCTAATGATAAGGATTAGCTGCATGCTTGGATATATACAGGAATCTGAACTCCCAGCAGCCGGCAGCTCATTTTGAATCGTGGTGGTGGAAGGAGGTGTAACAGGACTTGTGCATACAACAGGTGACTGGATTATTTTATTATGGACGCAATCAGCCAAGATAATTGTCCAGAAGTATTCATATTTACTGTATTAACACCGTCATCGATCGTGGTCCGATCAACGGCGGAAAAGAGGTTAGATGGTCCAGGAGGCTAATAATAGATGAGCACAAAGGTCTCGAAAGCCTAATCGCACCAACTATAGCTTGTGGGTCCTCGGGAACGTCTCCCTTCAATGCAGAATTCGCTGAAAGGGTATACTGCTGGGAGAGTTGACTATGAACACATCGAAGTCCATACATAAGGCACAGACTCACCGTAGCCTGAGGTAGATCGTTTATGGTATCAACTTGCTCGCTTATAGGAACGGAGAGAGGCTTAGAGGTCGATCGTGAGCATAAACTGTTGGATGAATACTGAATAAGATGCGCACAGCGACTATCTTATCATAAGGTTGTTCTGATATCTTTCTAGGCATCGCAGACGTAGAGAGAGTGGGTATACCCGAGAGCTGATTGTGGAGATTAGTCGAGTGTGCGAGCATTTTCAGAAGTTGATCGTCCTGACCGTAGGCTGCGGTTCCTGAAGAGCTTGTCCGGTGGTCGCAGTCGCAGTAGTTATAGGGAGGGCAACTAGCTAGTTGCAAAGTTTACTTGAGTGTATGAAGGTCTTGGCAGGTTGAACACACTGACCATAGGTTGTGTTTCCAGAAGAACAATATCACCAGTTGCGATTGAGACGGCTGTGGAGAGACCAAGCGGCTTGGAGAGCTAATTGCAGGAATTATTTGAGAAATTTTTTCACCAGCTGATCACGCTGACCGTAGGTTGCAGTTCCAGACGGGAAACATTTCCGACAAACGTAGCCGCAGTAGCTGTAAGGAGATCAGCCGGATTAGAGGGCTAATGGCCGATATTAGCTGAGTGTGTGACCATTTTTGCAGGCTGGGGATGCTGACCGTAGGTTTCGCTTCCTGAGGGACATTATCAGTGGTTGAAGCTGCAGTAGCTGTAGGAAGAGTAGGAGACTTGGATGGCTGATTGCGAATTACATCAGGTTATGAGCATTTTACAAGGTGATCGTGCTGACTGTGGGCTGCGATTCCCGTGGAGCTTCGCCAGTTGCCACGCTTGATGCAGTAGTCTTCAAGAGGGATCAGAGATCATGAAGTACTTTCTTGGGAAAAAATTTACGCTTGGGCTTTGGTGTTGCTTTGGAGGTAAGACCTGTTCAGACGTCGGTCTCAGTAAGATTAATCAGCAAGACTGTGTTCTACCTTCGCAGGGTGGACGGCTTTGCAGTGGGCAGCTCGGCCCAATTCTGTGGTGAATGAACGCGAGCAGCCGGTGAAGGTGCAGGGAAAGACGGGAGGCAACACTTTCGTGGGCTTTACCGCTGCCGGAGTTGAGACCGAGCTGCTGGATGACTTTTGCTGTGGGACCTGCGAAACAATAGTCCATTCAGAGCTTCATAATGCATCGGATCTCGACAAACTGTGACAAAATGAGCCATTCTGTAGTGAATTTCTCGATTCAACTCTGTGGGAAAAGAATACGAACAACCGGTGAACGTGCAGTGGAAGACAGGCGACGACTTGGTTCGATTTGCATCATCTGTTGTGATGCCAGCAGATGCGCTCGGCTGTGAGACCTTGCTGCCATCATTTCTACACCCGTAATTCAACGGAACCAGCACCTACGATGACATGGTGGAGTACTTTGCGATGATCAGCCAGGCCCTGACTAGTGCTAAATCCTCGCGAGCAACCTGGGGCATCGCAATCAAAAGACTTCTGTCCTGGATGCTTTGTAGTCGTATGCTTTGCAGCTGTATGCTGTAGCATGATGAAATCAACTGTTGATTGAAATTATCATAGATTTTACCTGTTGTAAAGCGGTGGAACTTGCGAACGTAGGGCCATTCGAGCATCTGACACATGTGAACATGTTCAGCAAAAAATAGTAATCAACGAGAGCGAGCAGATGGGGATCAACTTGAGAAATATGTGGGCAAGGAATAGGCCTCGAGCCGACCTCACCAACTAGGTTTGATGCATACACGCGATAGGATGGCCATTCAGTTCGAGTGGCTGGTAATAAGCACTTTAGGAAGCTTCTTTACAGTAACGGAAACAGCCAGTGCATTGGGGCGTGCAAACCCCGGAAGTGCACAAGGGGCAAGAGATTAATTTCATGGTATGACTTATCGACAATCGCGTTGCGAATATAAGCAAGTCGACAACCAGCAGATGACATACAAACAAGAAGAAGGGGAGGAGAGAGTAAAAGATTGGACAGTCATCGAGTTGCTTTAGTATGTAATCTTCCCGACAGAAAAACTTGGACCACGTGACTCCGATCATCGTACCCACACACTTGTCTTTCCTCGTAACTTGATTCGACCCCACGACCAGACATTTCGTGCGTGAACACCTATTCACTTCGAGCCGCAGTCGCTCTCAGTTAACGCCATACCACATCCTGACTCTGTGGGGCGAAGTCATCATCGGAAGCTTATTGGAGAATGAGGTTTACGAAGCCAGCATGGGTGATGCATGGAGGTTCATCTAATTCATCTTTTGCGCATTCTGGGAGATAAACCCGTCCTGAGTACAGAATCAGCAACAAAATCAGAACAGAATCCAAAGCGACTCTCGATCTTCTCCGTTCACGTTCATCCGGATGGTTCCAGGATTGCAACAGGAGGTCTTGACGCGAAAGTTCGAATATGGAGCACGAAACCGATCCTTAATCATACGTCTGAACTTTCTAACAGACCGCCAAAGTCGCTGTCCACTCTTTCCATGCATACTGGACCCGTTTTAGCTGTCAGATGGGCCTTTTCTGGTAGATGGCTTGCTAGTGGAAGCGATGATATGATAGTCATGATTTGGGACCTCGACCCGTGAGTTTATCGTTGTGTTGTATGTCACTTTCCAGGCTTGACTAGTTGGAATAGAGCAGCCCGAGGAAAGGTCTGGGGCTCTGATGAAGTCAATGTCGAGGGTTGGAAACCACTGAAGCGACTACCTGGCCACGAAAGCGGTAGGTCGTATTTATCATGTTCTTTTCATAGTCTAATAATTCTGCGTTACAAGACATCACAGATCTTGCTTGGGCCCCAGCGGATAGGTACTTAGCTTCAGTAGGGCTTGATTCCAAGGTTCTCATTTGGTGTGGTTTTACGCTTGGTACAAACCTTTTCTCCTTTGTTTGTGTACCCTAACGCCCATTTGCTAGATCGATTACGAACCTTGGATTTACATCGAGGCTTTGTTAAAGGGGTATGCTGGGATCCTGTCGGCGAATTTCTGGCAACAGCTTCAGATGATAGATCAGTGAAAATATGGAGGACTCGGGACTGGACATTAGAGGCAGAAGTCGAGAAACCATTCGAAGTTTCGCCCGGCACTTTCTTTCGACGTTTAAGGTATATTACTGGTCGTGTCGGCTTCACGCCATCTAATAGCTATTTTCAGCTGGTCTCCTGACGGGGCCCATATCACCGCATCAAATGCTACAAATAACCAAGGATTCGTTTTTATTGCTGCAGTTATTGCCCGAAATGCTTGGACTTCTGAGATAAGTCTCGTCGGTCATGAGAACACTGTTGAGGTTTCTGTACGTACATATTCAAATTCGGTGCGGTTTTGCACTCTAAGCTTCTGAACTAGTGTTACAATCCTCACATCTTTTTACGGAACCCCCAACAACCGGTAGTGACTTCGAACATCTGCTCCGTGGTCGCCTTAGGCGGAGATGACAGATCCGTATCTGTGTGGCAAACCAAGTCTGCACGACCTATTATTGTTGCAAAGGAGGTTTTCGAAAGGCAAATACTTGACTTGAGTTGGTGTGTGCAAAATTTTCGCAAACGTGCCGGTCGAGTAATTTTGTCAATGAAGGTCAATGGATGGTTTGACGCTCTATGCTGTTTCCTCTGACGGAACAATGGGTGTCTTTAGCTTTGATGCTGATGAGATGGAGGGAATATCTCCTCTTTCTGCACAGAAGGATTATCTGAAAAAATTCGGATATGAGTTGCCACCTTTACCTACCGGCTTCTCCCACAATCAACTACCGGAAGAAGCGTCGGCTTCTCAGATGACACCTCCACCGTCTCCATCAGGTGGCAAGACAGGGGGTCAGCCTAGTTCCCAACATTTTGGCACCATGGTGAACGGTAGCGGTGCAAACCAAGTAAACAAACTTGTAGCAAAAAGAAATAACAAAAAAAGACTTCAGCCAAGGTTCGTCGGCTCGCTAGCGGGTCCCGCACCTTCTGCTTCAGACAGTGTTCCCTCCACATCATCATCGCAACAGACACCCCGACCTCAGTCCTCTAATTTCCCTCATGGCATTACATCTGATTCATTTGATGATCCTGCACCATCTGCTGGCATCTCCACTTCTATTCCAGTCCGTTCCGGTTCTCCACTGCGGTCCCCATCCATAACAGCTAGGTCTCGTCTTTCCAGTTCAGTATCCAATAATTTCACTGCAAACGATGGCTTTGATGACATAGAGATGTTGGAGGCCGAACCTGGTAGCATGCAAGTTCCGATAAGTTCTCTAACCGCAGATGATCCGGCGGGAATGAGAGGAAAGAAAAGAATTTCTGTGATGGATTTGATCGACGATGGACGCCAGTCGAAAGCCAGAACCCTTGGTGGAGATCGAATTCGAGAGAAGGTTGCTGTGAAGGAGATCCTTGGCAGTGGCAGTGGTGTCATACAGCGCAACATTGGTGCATCATCTACAGTGCTGCATGTTCCCTCTCTTTTAAACTACTTGAGCGTCAAGGTGGACGGTAGCCAGGATCTACTAGAGGCACACAATTCAGAGGATAGTTGTGAGTGGATATTTAATAACTGTCGGTGCTCACTTGTTCATACTTTCGAAGGCCTTTACGAGGTCATCTACGTAAGTGGAAAACAGACTCAATGGTTGGACTTTCTGCCTTCTCCGATAACTGCCTTGACGGGTACCAAAACCTTTTGTGCCGTAGCCATGCTGAATGGCTGTCTCAATGTCTATTCACCAACTGGAAGAAGGTGAAACACATAACTCATACGTTTTGTTCCATGCCCTCATTCACCCTGAATAGATCAATACCGACACTGAGTCTTGGTTCAACCTGTGCTTTCTTGAATGCATCGAACCACATGCTTATGGCGATAGCGTCTTCTGGACTTCTCCATGTCTGGTGCGTGCCTGAAGCCCTCCTGAACCTAACCTTATTCATCTACGAAAGACAGGAATATCAAGAAGCAACAAGCAGCTTTTGCTCCTGTGTCCATTCTACCTCTCCTTGATCCTAATACAGAGCTCGTATCAGCTGTCGTGAACTGCAACGGAGCCCCAGTCGTGCATTTGTCAACGGGGTGCGCATATTCGTACGACACAAATTTACTCGCCTGGATAAAATTAGGCGACAAGTGGTGGGCGAATGGGTCAAGCGCTTGGCAAGGCCGTCAACGATCAGGCAGTTCTGTGTCTAACCGCGGCGTCGTATCATCCATTGAAAGCACGATTGGCGAGCAGAATGGGAGCGATGGTGGGGCAGATATACAACGACCGGCGTGGTGGGAAGCCGCGCTCACGCTGGGCCATCTGGAAACGAGGTTGCAAGCTTCGATTGCATTGGATAGTCCCACCGAATACAAGCAAGCACTCTTAGTATATGCGAAAAAAATCGCAGATGAAGGCTTTAGAGCGAAAGCGGAGGAACTGGTCAAAGAATTGTTTGGTCCCCTGTATTGGTACGACAAAATCATACCGTCGAGTTTTCCATCCTCACCAGAGTTTACAGGCGACCTGGAAGAGACGATTCGTGGTCACCGCATCACATGGGCTTTGTCAAGCGTGAGTTGCTTCGGGAGGTCCTGAACATCTTTGGTAGGCGCGTCCCATATCTTCGTTTGCTTCCCGTACTGATATCATCCGCGAATACAGCCAGGAGTAAAACTTTAACAAAATTGGCCTTGGACTGGCAAGACATGTTAAGGAAGGCGTCCAACGACGAGTAATGGTTCCGACTGTATTTTAGATTTATTCTATTGCTATATACTATCTGCTTGTTCACGCCTTATATACTGCAAGTCATACATGTAGTATTTTACCTAATTTTACTGCAATTTTCGATGCTTTCCCTATTCAAATGGGTAGCAAAAGTTCAAATCATGTGATCTAGGCCAACTTGTGGCCTTATATTGGTCCCGCAGGATGAATATTTATGGCATTGGGCGCGATCGATGATAACAAACCTAGTACCCGCGTCTTCGAGCTCGCTGTGCTCACCACCCGCGATGACGGCACGGGCGCAGTCAACAAAGAGGACGTCATTAATCAACAGAGGTCGCAAACCTCTTCACTCTGTATCCACAGAAATCAGTCATTACGACCGTACCGATCCCTTTGCCGCCTTCAATGCACTTCGCAAACTTCTTTCCTTTCTACCCTCGAAATTGGGTGGATGTCAGAATAAATTGACCCCGGAAGAACATAAACTCTCCATGCATCTTCTAACTATTGTAGAACCCTTCATTCGGATTTCCCCCTCGCGCCGAACCATCACCCGTCAGCCAACGGAGATACTGGACAATATCGTGTTTTTCATTGACTCCAAACGTGATTTGTTGTCTCTCGCATTGACCTGTCACAGGATGTATAGCATCGTGTTCCCAAGACATTTCGATTATCGCGTTATTCGAGCTAGGGTGGGCTCGATACGCGTGTGGAACCACTTAATCTTGCATCGTGCGTTTGCGCGCAATGTTCGCCGGTTGGAGATTCTGAGCGAAAGAAATGATGATAACGAGATTGTCCCACTGGGAATTACAGGGACGGACACTGATGTAGAAAGCACAGACGATGAGCTCAACATACATGTCAAACAAGAGAAGCTCCTCGTATCCGCGTTGTCGAAGATGTCTGCCCTGAAGTCATTCACATGGTCGTGCAATCATTCACTTGTTTCGATCGATAACATTTGGCCTACCATTCTGAAATGCCAATCCCTACAACAAGTGGAAATAAATGATAATTCCATGTTTATACCCTTGGCTCAGGAGGGCGAAGACGAAGGACAACCCCCAAGAAAACCCTCTGCGACTCAGGCTGTTGTACGTCGCGGCGTCTCGAGTGATGGAAGTTTGCAGGCTAAACACCGTGTAGCTTCTCGGCATGAGGGAGGCATCGTTTAAATCGACGAAGTCTTCCTATGGTGCTATCAAAGAACCAAAGCTCAACCGCGTATGCGGGGTGCTCGACAGATGTCCAAACTTGCAAGTAAGACAATTATTCGCTGTTCTTGCGTCAATTCTGATTCTTCTCAGTCACTTCACATAGGTTATGACCATCGTCGCGGTGCGGGCTACTTTCAGCCGGCCGCAGATGACTTCTTGCTTTGCGGACGTTGGAAGAATCTCTCTTCGTTGACTCTCAGCCATCTTTGGTGCTCCGCGCAATCTATAGATTCGTTAACCTCATTCCTTCATTCTCATCCCAATATAGAGATACTTCATCTCGATGTTGTCATTCGAGGTGGCGCCAATCACAATAACGCCAACTTTCTTCTGCCCCCTAATACCCTTCCACATCTTAGAGAGGTTAAGAGTAATAAAGAGGTCGTCAATGCCATTCTAGAATGCGCAGTAGACAAGCCTAGACCTCTCGAGACCATCAAAGGTATGAAGCTGGGCGGGTTGGACTGGGATCGCGCGTTTTTCAAGAATCTGAAAAACATTGGCGAGAAAATATCCAGGATCGAGCTTTCTGGGTGGAATGAGATGGAAGACATCCGTCGTCTGGCTGAATGCGTCCCCAATTTGACCTGGCTAGACCTGGGCAAGAGAAATAATACCCACAAGACTGCCTTTGCGAGCAACGTTGTACGTCTAATTTATGGATCATAATGGATGTGAATTTCGATCTAATATTCTGTCGTATGTGTAGAATGAATGGACGATATTACTCTCTCTTCTGCCGGAGCTGACGACACTCCACGGTATAAGATTCTTCTATGACGTTTCCTCGGGCCCGCTCGGCGTATCTGAACGCAGTAAGGTGAAGAAGAACGACGAGAGTGCTTCGATCCTTGCATGGAAATGTCCTAAGCTAAGACGATTAGACCATTGGGACGAGATTAATGGTAGAGTTATCATTCTAATTCGGGAGGAGGACAAGGTTCGCTATGAAGTTCGGAGGATCAAGGTGGAAACGAAGGTCTAGTCTTGGATTTCTTGTTCCTTGAATTCATTGTAAATATTGCGTGTACAACATGTGTCAAGTGTTGGCTTTGTTGACTATCGCTGTAGTACAAAGCATATGGAATGGAATGGTCTCCCTATCATAGAAACATGTATCATAATGGCATTTTTTGACCGTCTTCCGCTAACCACCCTGAACCACCACCGCAAACGTTCAATTGAAGGTGCTTGGTCGGTGTGCTGCAAAGGTCGAGCGTGTTTTTTGAATACGATGAGGGAGGGGGAATTTCAACTTCGGTGTAAGCAGCTGTTTGATGTAAGGCCGACGAACGTCTGCAGACTTCTCGATCTCGATCACACGAAGGATCTGCAGAACAACCTTCTGTTAGAACAACACTATCATACCCACCTCATTTTTTCCTACGCACATGGATGGACCGGAAGCGAGCACGATGCCTAGCAGCCATGTCCTGGTACAAACTCTTGACGGCATCCGCACGAGTCAGCTCGCGGAACTCCTTGTACATGTTATGCGTTCCAGATCGCGAGTCGTATCGAAGCCAAATACCAAAGTTCTTAACTTTCAAAGGTTTCTTCTCAGTGATCTATGAAAAAAAAAAAAAAATCCCCCAAAAGTCACGAAGGACAAGGTGAGGAGGTTAGCAGTCCCGTCCGCCTGCCTCTTGGATGGCTACTGGGACACATACAGCGTTGACACCGATGATTTCACCATTGGCTTTTTTAACCTTCTTCATTTTTCTAATATGGGAAACAACAGTTGGCAAGAAGACAGTAAGTGAATGAAAGGCGAACCAACCTAAGGAAGTACCAGAAACGAGATTTGGCAACCACTTCATTGGGCGCGAAGATGCGCATGCGGTAGATCTTGGGATTTTGTTCCGACTCCGTTGGCAAATGACGGCCGACGACTTGATATTCTTGCAGAGTCATCTGCACAACATGATGAGTTTGGTTTTGATTCTTGTTTGTAGCAGAACATACGGTGGGGATGTCTTGAGGATGTTACTACTATTGACGATGATCGAAAAGAAAGTTCGGCGAAAGCCACCAACTATACAGTTGTTCCCACAGTCACACGACATTACTAGTCATACTGAAAGCTGTTATACATCGGGCATTTGATTACGGACACTAAAATTACAAAATCGTCTAATCATATAACTACGATTCCATTTGCATCGCAGTGTCTATGGCCTCGTGTATCCCAGACTGTTGTGGTCTCATAGAAAATACAACGTCTTTAATGACCTGCGCTATAAGACCGTGCTGAGCTTCAATGGCTATCCTCGTGCTATTATTACCAGAATTAGTGAACACATAACGTCCGTCTATAACATCGACTCTTACCTGTCTTTTACACTCTTCGCTAACTGACTTTCTTCTTTCTTCTTCTCTTCTTTCTAACATAACAATGAGACGCGGTGATGCGGAAAATGAAAAGGAAATTTACCTTTGCTGCTGGACCCTGAGAGCCGCTATCTTTTAACGTAGGCATAGTCGCGCGAGTGGCACTTACGACCAACTGTGCCTTGGCCAACTTCTGATGTAAATCCGACAGTTGCGAGACGGCGTAAGCACGATTCTTGAACAAAGATCAGCCAAACAGCAGTTCCGGAGGTATATAGACCTACAGATATAAGTGGGCTCTGGCTTAGTGTGTTCACCCAATATTTATTCCACAAAAGACCCAGTAGCTCATCGTCCAGACTGGACTTGAATATCTGAACATCGAGCTGATAATATTGGTTCGCGTGAACACCAAAATCCTCGATTTTGTTGAGTGGAATCGATTGATATTCCGATGATGAAGCATTTGGTGGAGTATAGTTCTCGGGATATGTCCGGAAAGCGCCGATTTCTACCTTCCCTGCGGATATCGTGCGATTGGGGTCGACCTACAAAAATTTGAAAGTTACAACATCAAAGTTTCGATGATATTGAGACTGAGTTACCACTACTGCCACGAAGGGATCCTGATACTTTTGATTGTTGAGTTGTGTGTTCACATCGATCCCAGAAAGCCAGCATCCATAGCCGGGATGTGAATGGTACCAACCTAAAGCGTTCTCCAGTCTCCCAGCCTTGGTCCTATCTAAACAAGGCGATGACTGAGTACAATGAGACTGACGCACCTTCTCACTCCCCGTGAGATATTGAACCATGTATTCATAAGCCTCACTTGCAGCATTCACTCGAGTCTCCGTTCCCTGAACAGGCAGCGCAAATGAATCAATGATTACCAGAGCGTCGCCGATGACCTTCCCTTGCATCAAGCCCATAATCTCATACGGAACGCCAGATCGCGCATGAATGACCTGAAGATCATGACTTAGTTTTGCATCGTACGCCAGTGTGACACAGAAAAACCATTTTGATGAGAGCCACAGCAGATATCTTGCATGTTTTGAAATATTGAGGGCTGTACGATTCATGAGCAAGGTGCTGGGAGTTGAGGAAAGAGTTGACCACTGAACTCTTTGGTCCAAGGCGCCAGTCTGTTTATCTCCTTGTTTGCATCTGAATCGAACCTGTAAATCTCGTCCTGTAGTGGAACCTCTAGAATATCATTCTCGAGGGAGAATGTTTGGAAAGCTGTCTTCGACGACATCATTGTCGCGGAAGAGGGTTGATATTACCAGGCCAAATTGAACTCCGCCGCGGTTCATAGAGTATCCTCCTTGCAGGAGTATGACTAGCAGAGGCATTCGTACTGTTGTCTATATACTACTCAGCCCTTTCTTGTTTATACTGGCGGTTGCATCAGTCCTCGAACGAGTACAATCTAGAAGTAATCCAATTCCTCCAATGTCAAACACGCATAAGGCATTTCCTACTTCAAACATAACTTCACTCGGCCATGTTCCATTTGACGTACAAAATTATCCAATTGCGCCTCCAGGCCTGACTCTGGAACAAGTCCATTTGTTTGTCAGACACGGTATGTGTTCCTACTTATCTTCTTTCCTTCAGTTGCCGTAAATGTCATGTTTGTTGCAGGCGAACGCACCCCCGTGCGTATTCGGATGTCTGAACCTCCAGCGTCAATACCATCACATTGGATGTTTTGTCATGAAGGACGGAAATTCCGAGCCGCAGTTGCTTCTTTCTCCGGTCACAACACCTTGAATGTAAAACGGGTTGTTGAAAGAGAAGACGGCTCTCTGTATGATGGAGAATGGTAAGTAACATGACCCGTTGAACAATGATTTAATCTGTATTTGTGCTGGTTGGCCATGATTCGACTATTTGTTGAATCCATCCTTTTAATTGCATTTAGCCTCCTCGGAGAACTTACAGATATAGGAAGACAGGTGCGTTCCCCGTTATGTAACTTCCAGAAATGTTCTTAATTCTAAAAACCAGTCAACATTCAATCTTGGAGTCGCTTTGCGCAAATTATATGTTGAAAGGTCCACCCGCCGTGTGAACATCAGTCAAGTGTGCTCATGATACCATTCAGATTAGGATTTTTACCGGACACAGTTCACAACAGTGCTACAGTGTATTACAGGTAAATGTACTGCATTGTAGGGCTTTGATAATTGACTTTCCGTACATAGGTCCACAAATCTCCCAAGGACGATTGAATCACTGCAACAAGTTGCCTATGGTTTATATCCATCAACAAAGCAAGGACCAGACTTTGTTTCGAATATCCGCATTCGGTGCGTATTCACTATATATGTGTCTGCCTTGCAGCATATTTACCGTGCTGAGTAGGAATCCGATGGACGAGAACCTCTTCGGCAATACTGCTGCTTGCAATCGGCTTAAGGACCTTATGCTAGAGTTTGCCACTGGTATGAACTTTTCTACATTTATTCAACACATGTATTCCAAACAAAGCGAGGCTTATAGCCTCCTTGATTCCGTACAATCAAATATTGAAGCCTCTCGATGAAAAACTTTCAAAGTTTATTGGGGGCAAACCAGTCAGATTGGACGGGAGACCCAGAGCTAGTGGAATCTTAGATACGGCAAGTTACAAGATTTTCATCTTCTACCATAGTCTGAATGCCTCCGTGATCCAGGTACATGCTTCTGTGGCCCATGGTATCAAATTACCACCAGAGCTCCAAGACAAGAAGAATCTCGATCTTATTGTATGTACGCTAATCTATTTGTTGTAATTATTGATGAGTGACGTTACCCAAAGGAGAAGGCCGTAGTTGCAGAATGGTTTTCAGGCAAGTAAAATATTCATTATCCTATTATTCGATTAAAAATTCACCTGTAAATCATAGCATGTAAAATCGTTCGCGCTGTACCGTGACTGAGCACTGATGTCATAAATATTCAAGTCAAGAACGAAGAGGGTCGGCGGCTTGGCTTTGGTCGTCTACTGAATGAAACATCCCGTAAAATGAACAAGAAAGCCACAATACAAAACGAAGATCCATTGAAGATTCTGATTCACACTACTCATGATACCGCTCTCGCTGGATTATCTCAGACACTGGACGTGTTTGACGAGAAGTACGTGATCTATCTATCCTGCGATCAATACCACCAACTTTATCAGGTGGCCAGCCTTTACTGCTGCGATTTCCTTTGAATTATTCAAAGGCACACCTGATTCAAACAAGGTTGAATCATACTTGCAACGTTTTCTGACCTCGTTGACGTCTACGGGACAGTCTCAGAAGCACTGTAGCTATTCTATTCAACGCGTGTCTAAGCTTTGCACACTAATTCATTCGGTCACAGACGTTAGAATGCGTTACCAGAATAAGAACATAGTCCTCCCTTTATGCCAGGAACGAGGCAAACACCTTGAAGGATATCCAGAGTTCTGCACGCTGGAGGCGTTTAGCCAGAGGGTGAAGGAGCTAACTCCGGTTGACTGGGAGGTGGAGTGTATGTAAGGTACGGTGTGCATCGATTTACTTAGACGTGTGACACGACAGCTCTATAATGATGAGTTCCGTTCTGCGATTACGCAACTTGTTCTACTCGCTAGTTCGAATTATAACTCTTGTGTTTACGCATTTTTACCATTCAACTTGGCCGAATGTAGGGGTGGTTACGGACAATTTGAATCTATATCACTCCAGACTCTCTCAGATCTGTGTTGCGAGGTTCAATAATGTGATCTCGGTGCAAACTTTTCCACTACTGCGAGTGACATCCGGCGACACTTGTCCGTCCTCTTGTGATTGAGCACTTGATCTTTCTTATCGCGTTTCTCTGGCGGGCTTCAAGAATTTCATTTTGTTCGAAGACCGCTCTGATCATCCGCATTTTTAAACTTAGACCCCAGCTTGAAATTATTGTCTTCTACTCTGCATACTCCTTATCCTAGGAAAACAGCGACGGCACTCGGTTAGCGAACATGGATGCCGCGAAAGTCACAGTAAAGCTGATACCGTACTTGCAGCAAGAAAGAATTTTTATGGATGTGAGTGTTTCATAGGAGATGCTGTCGTATTTACTGAAATATAGTCGCGTAGTACATGTCCAGTATTCATAGCACGCACCTGTCCTGCTAATCGTACTACTGACTGATTCTACAGTGTCTCGTTTTGATTGTACTTCCGCTATAGGCCTATGATTGTTGTTTAATTTTACATCTCGAGATAAAACTGATCTGGCTTTCGCAATACATACCCCGCAGCAATGTGTATGTTTTCCAAACTTGATACACCGGTTAAACTAAATTCATATAAATTAGGGTTGCTGGTGTTGAAGACTTGCCTTGCAGAAGGTATGTATACTCGTGCGGATGCCTCAAAGGTTTACTATTTCCAAAGCCATTCTCGCTATCAGGACTTGAGCAGTCTGGCATAGAGACCGAAAATCGGCATCGGGCTCGCGATTTTAACGCTTGCACACCTGGTTTCACAATGCTTCATAATGAGAACAACTGTCCGACCAATCAAAAGTGTATGTTTCCTATGTTTATATCCGGAGAATTTAGTCTTACTGGTTATGTAGACATAATGCCTATGTATGCGGGGTTTAGGGGATGTATCATTGAGGGAGAGGGCGTAATCTCTCCGCTGAACTACGTTCCGTTGACTGCGGTGGAAACTGGTAGGTACTGTTAGCTCAATTTTCATGAAATTACTTTCAACCTTGTCCTCTATAGTCATTCTTACACTCATGTCAATCTATATACTGTGATTCAGGTTCTACTGCTGCTGGCAACTTATGATGCAGATCGACAGGGCGGTAACGGAAAACTCTTGAACGTCATTTACAGAGATGGTATGTGACGATGTAAATTGCATCGTTATCTTTTTTAAAAGTTTTTCATACGTGTTTTCCTTTATGTCTTCCGGCTTGGTACGTCTGTCATTCGATCCTGGAAATCACCTTTGGTGCTCATGGCAAATTTTCAGTCATCTCAACCGCAAATATGATTGTCCTAATAGTTCTGAATGTAAGTCCCAGCCGCTTGACGATAGATCTCGTTGACCTGAAGCTTGCCAAGGCTTCTGAGATGATGATGCTTTTAACTCCGTCAGTATGGTGACACTGGTCACTCATATAACCTGATCTAAATCCCTCTCAGGTTGGAGTCAGTCATGTATTCGGTAATGACTACCCGTACCATTCTCAACATCTGGGACGAGAGCCATCAAAATGTGCGAGTCGAGCTGGGTGGTATCAGCTGCGACAGCGGCCTGTATCTCCTATACCTCTCCACGCCTCACGTGGCGGCCACACCCAGGACAGCTAGTCCTCGTCGTCAGCCAACCCTAGATGATTCGTCAAGATGTCTACAACGATGAAATAGATCACCGTAGTATCATCAAGGACTCTGGTTAGCCATTGGATGGGCGACCCATAAAGACGTTGCAAGGACAATTTACGCTCTACTAAAACTAGGAACAATATATATATCGTACTTTATTATCATTTTAGTGCCAACTATTACGGGTTTTTCGTATCGTAGTTCCCCATGATGCCGAGTAATTAAACGCAACGCTGGCGTCACTCTTTCCCACCCTTTAGAACTCTACAATCTCTGGTGCGTGCTCTGAATCCAGTCAGCTGGATGATTCGATGCATATCCGAGTGATGAAGTAGCGATAATAGTATCGAAACATAAAGAGGGTTTCGGGACATTTTAGAAGCATGTCAGGAGCTTGTCGGTTCCACAATTGGTGCAGTGTCGATAACGAAGTATTTCGGGGGCCGTGATCTGAATAATTTCTTTTGCGTATACAAAGCTACCTGACGACCTGGACTTCGCTCGTTTCCTTGTGCTCGTAGATTATATGGGGCTCCGAGTGCTAGGATAGTATGGTAGAACGCGGTTCGGGATTGATGTACGCCTGACTCGGACATGCCTTTCTTTTGTCAGACTTCGATAATT
The DNA here is from genome assembly GCA_003313065.1 of Sarcodon sp. MG97. Lineage (NCBI taxonomy): Eukaryota > Fungi > Basidiomycota > Agaricomycetes > Thelephorales > Thelephoraceae > Sarcodon > Sarcodon sp. MG97. Next base: position 99,126 of record QGOD01000005.1, on the reverse strand, counting down.
GTATCTAGCGGGTGCTTCTTGTACATTCTACGGTCGGATCGAAACAAGGAAGTTGTTGACCTGATTAGAACCATTCCAGAACGGTGGACTCATAGGTAGTAGTTCGATAGTCTGTAAAAGATCAGAATGTCATGATTTGATGCGTATTGCAACCTGCAGTCGATACCGTAAGTTTGATTCCATGTTGCGTATGTCTGATTGCAAAACATGTAGTCCATGATTTGTCATCTTGAATACACGTGGGCTTCTGGCAGACAATGCTGCCGGCAGTCGGTAAAAGATTCTGGTACTTCCTACTAGCAAGGTGATCGCTTGGATGAAATTGCTGATGAGTTCACCCGTCTGTTAGTAAATGACTCAGAATAAGCGTACTGTACTTGGAAATGCCCGTTCCGGAATTCTCTGGCGAATTCCTTCGGTCCGCAACATCCCGCGTGCCTTTATAAGCAGAGTCCGACCCGCACCACGGTTCCTTCACTGCGTTCACCACACCTAGTTCACCAACCCAGTTCACCACACCCAGTTTACATATCAATCTTAAACCATGCAAATCTTTGTCAAGACTCTCACTGGCAAAACCATCACCCTCGAGGTCGAGTCCTCTGATACTATCGACAACGTCAAGGCTAAGATCCAAGATAAGGAAGGGTGAGCTCTCGTTTGATGTCATTGGCGAATTCTAGTATCTTACTCTTGTGCAGAATTCCCCCGGATCAACAACGTCTCATCTTTGCTGGAAAGCAGCTTGAAGATGGGCGCACCCTTTCAGACTATAACATCCAGAAGGAGAGCACCCTCCACCTTGGTGAGATTATCCCAATGCTCGCCTGCTTTGTATATATTAACAACATGTCTAGTTTTACGGCTTCGTGGAGGTATGCAGATCTTCGTCAAGACTTTGACTGGGAAAACTATTACGTTGGAGGTCGAGTCTTCCGACACTATTGACAATGTAAAGGCGAAGATCCAGGATAAGGAAGGGTGAGTCATCGTTCAATATTGCTTGCGTGCATGAGTTGCTTACTCCAGTATAGAATTCCTCCGGATCAGCAGCGTCTTATCTTTGCAGGCAAGCAACTCGAGGATGGTCGTACTCTCTCGGACTACAACATCCAGAAGGAGAGCACTCTTCACCTTGGTGGGAACTTTTAGCCCTAGATGCTTTTACAAGTACTTATAACTTGTTTAGTTTTGCGTCTGCGTGGGGGTATGCAGATTTTTGTCAAGACTTTGACTGGAAAAACGATCACTTTGGAGGTAGAGTCTTCCGACACTATCGACAATGTGAAGGCGAAGATTCAAGACAAGGAAGGGTGAGCCTTCTTTTGTTGCATTGCCTGGTTTTTTCTTACTGTCTCGTGGATTTTAGTATCCCCCCTGATCAGCAGCGCTTGATCTTCGCAGGAAAGCAACTAGAGGATGGACGCACCCTATCTGATTACAATATCCAGAAGGAGTCTACTCTTCATCTCGGTACGTTGATTCCGGCCTTGCTATAGTACTCTGCGACTGACGTAGTCCTCATAGTCCTTCGTCTCCGTGGTGGAATGCAGATTTTCGTGAAGACGTTGACTGGAAAAACTATCACTCTTGAGGTCGAGTCCTCAGATACAATTGACAACGTCAAAGCAAAGATCCAGGATAAAGAAGGCATCCCTCCGGACCAACAGCGTCTTATTTTTGCCGGCAAGCAACTGGAGGACGGTCGAACCTTGTCTGATTATAATATTCAGAAAGAATCTACCCTCCACCTTGGTGCGTTCTCACTCCAACATAATAAGATATTTTCTCACGATCTCAATAGTACTTCGGCTTCGTGGAGGCAACTGAGCCTGTATGGTGTCCTTCTCCCACAGTAGTGTATTACTTGTTAATGCTTACAGTTGTTACCTGGATGTTGTGGCGAAAGTCTATTGTTTGCCATGAAGAGTAACCGGACTGTAAAGTTTCTAGTTGTGTATTAAATGGTTGGATTTCTGTTGAGCTCATTGCGTTAGAGGCGCGCCTGAATCAACCCCTTCTCTGCTGGCAAGTAGCGATTTATCTACTGAACTCCTAATTTCAAAACGTATTCTATGGTAAAGAGGTAGTAGAGCAACTCCAACCCGACCAAATTATCGATGATTCGACAAAGTCCAAGTTCAACATGCAATTGAAATTATTCTCCGCTCCTATGGACGACGAAGACATTGCAGCTGACTTAACT
>QGOD01000005.1:46692-96892 GCA_003313065.1 Sarcodon sp. MG97 | reverse complement strand
CGACTTACTCGTTCAAGAGGTGCATTTATCATTTGCCCAGACTCCCCAACACTCCGTCGATTCTTCCAACATCGCTAGTGAACATTTGGCCCAAAATGAGCAGGGGCGGAGAGGAAGATCTTATAGGACGCAGAATTTGCGACGAGATTACAAGCTGCAGATGACGGTGGGGAAATCGTTACAAACGATCTTTAAATGCGAGACGCCGAGGGGGATTTCCCTCGGTGGGCTCTTCTTTTCAATGACTTTAAAAGTGCCCTGACTTATGCAGAATGAGTGCATTATAATTGTTAATGGGGAAAAAAATGCAACTAAAATGAATTGAAGCGAATGAATATAAAGGGAATAGCTGTTACATAGACCGCACAGGGTATAGTCGAATGGCTTGATGACCCAGGTGTTATATCGCCTTTAGTTTCTATATACTCAAGTACTAGCTATGTGGCCGTTGGATAGATATTATTGAGCGATAGAATACATACAGAGTGTTACAATTTCAAAGAACATCGAATATTGGACATGCTGTAAATAAAATAATTGATATGGAAACAATAATCCAAACAAGAGACGCTACAATATCCTTCCAAGTTTTCGGTGTTATACAAGTTCCACAAAGTTCGCGGGGAAGATTCCCACCCTCCCTTCAAGTTCGCCTTTCCACCTACGCAATAATGAATCTAACTGAAAAGGACGAATTGCGTTACACATACCAAGTATCAGTGTTCTGACTCTTCTCTGTCACAACTATAACTTGGCCTTTCGAAAAGGACAAATCCCCCGACTGTCCGGATATATAATAAGTACTAAAAACGACGAACTGAAATAAATGAGAGCTCGTACCTCTACTGCATTGAAATCGAATAATGCTATAGCCCGTCCAACGCCCTGATTTGACGATGTTGGCTGATTCAGGTTTGATCTTTGGGCAGACGTGGAATGTCCACTCCCGGTATAAGATAGCTCAGCATGATCAAATTCGTCACCAAACGGAGACGTTGGAGGGTTGGTGTGTGAGTTCTTAAGATAAGGTGAATTAGACGCGCTGTAGGCTGCTGAAGGCTTCCTAGCGTGATTACTTCCTGAATATGATTCGGAATATGGCGGTGGGGAGAACGGGTCGGGCATTGAGGTTGAATTACTGAATTGCCGCCTAGTAGTTCTAATAGGCGACGGCTCTTCTTGGAAGTCAGAGTCAAAGTGCGTCTCGAAGTTGGCCGTAGCTGATTTCGTGTGTTGGCGAGAGAGATCCTCCCATGATGGTCTTGGAAGTGTGTTCCGGCTTAGGCTTGAACTCAGGGAGTTGGAGCGGATGTTGGATTCAGAATCAAAATAAGAACCAGACTCCGTAGGTTGTCCCCAAGATGGTGGAGGAAATGAGGGTGTGTTACCTGTCTTATTTCTCGTGAGACGAGTAGACTGACGTTCGGGATCTCGAGTGCTCTGCACACTTTCGAAAGCATAGCCGGAGTTTGGATTTGGAGAATCATTGATCCAGGTCTGATTACCACGGGGCGTTATGGATTCCTGAAGAGCTTGATAAAGCGGAGCAGCCCAGTCGGGTTGGGAAACAGATCCGCTCAGAAGTGACTTGACGGTTACTGTAGAGTTGTACGCCAATGCATTCGCATCTTGGCGTTCGACGATGACTGAGCCTTCCACCGAAACACCTTGTTTATTGGGAAGTAGTTAGCTGTGTTTGATCAGCGAGCTAGTGAAATCCTACCTCCAAATAAACCTTTGGTCTTGCTGTAGCTATACCTGTTGGGACATAAGCACCTGAACATGATAACTGAGAGCGTTCACGAACATTGCGGATACTTTTCCGTTTGTGTTCATCGAGCCCATCGCTTCTCCATTACGACCCAGAGGTCCAACAGCAATGCTAAGATTTCCACCAAGAGTTAATGAACCGGCAGACATAAAAGACCGCTAAGATAAGCTGAGTAAAGAACAAATCGTGGTAACATCAGGGAACGCACTATTGCCTGACCCAAATGTCAGCCGGTAGCTGCCACAGAGAGAAGCAAATGCTTACCGCCTGCGAGTTCAACACGATAAGGAAATCAGTCATTTCTGCACCAGCTTGGCCTCCAAAGCCAAGCCCTGCAGTTCCTATCGCACTGGGCGCTGACCAAGCTAACATGGCAAAGATTGAGAACCGGCCAATGTGCATACGCTCTCATAATCACTCACTTCCATCTGGCAACTTTGCGACAACAATGCCGCTACCTGCTCGGGCAGAAAATACGAAACCAGCCTTGAATACAGTGAAGATCGCAAACCCTTTGGCGTTGTGAAGGATGCTTCGCGGAATGGCCTGTGTATATCTTCTCAATAGGAAATTCAATGAGAATTTGGACAGAGGTTCGTACACCATCGAGGCCGCTGTTTCCAGTTTTGACGAAAGACCGGACTGCAAAAGAGAGTCCACTTAGCAAATATCACAAAATGAAGGTAAATGCATACAGATTCTAGCAGCCTTTGCACATTCTTTCGGTAGAGGTTGGGGAATTGGATTATTGATTTTCATAGCTGAAGTTGTAACAGAGGTGATTCAAGACTTGTGATTCGTGTATTTATACTTGGGTGTAGGTTACCGCAGCTGGGCTCGCTCATGGCTGTACTATATGTCATCGAACCCGGCCGGCGACTTCCGGGAGACCTTATTTTGTCAGATAGTTTCGCTTAGCACTTCTTTCTTACGTCTCCCTTTGCTGATTTTTGTTTTTCTTCCCGGCATTGAAACGGGAAGGAGATACAAGCAAAGCCGGTGTAGAGCATCCTGAAAGCTTCGTTTTCGCTAGCAGCGCTATGTCCTCCGTGGGCGATGATGGTCTTCTAGATAGTAGCGCAAGCTACATTACTCTCTCATGTATCTGTAAACCTTGGGCATGCATTCCATCAACACCCTATCTATCAACTTGTTGCTGTTCATCAAGATGCCTCCGCACTCTCAAATATCTTTTTGACGAGGATGAACCTATGTTCCGTAGTATGAGTGCTTGTCTCATCAAATCCAGGCCGGTATATTAAAGATGGTTGCGGAGCCTGCCCGGTGTGTCATCTTGTAAGAGTTGTGCTGCGCATTCTGGCAGTGCCCCACATCGGACAGTGCTGAAGAGTGTCGGGCTTTCACATGTACGGCCTGGAAGAAAGCGTGTTAAGCACGAGGTGGGACAGGTCTTGTTCAAATCCTGTTGTCGCTGCCTCGAGTAGAAAATTCTAGGGATCATTGACAAGTAAGAAAGCGAAGGGACTCCCAGATAGAATCAGGTCCCGGGTAAATATATGCCATAGATACGTTCTTGTAAGTTGGGACCTTGAGGTTTGACCGTAGACGGCTATAGTAGAGTCGACGCCGCTGACGCATCTCCTTATCGATGAAATACCTTGAGATCTTGTTTTTTTTTTTTTTCCCTTGGTAGCCAGGTCTTATCATAGACCAATATGGCAGGGTTGGACCACTGCATTCCGACTATACACTTCGGAGCTGTCCGAACCATCTCGTCTCCAGCATCCGTTTTTGCTTTGAATGGTGTGAATCCTAATTCATTAGTCGGACTGACTACTAACTTCATTGTACTCAATGAATTCAATAGCTGACTCTCGCATTGCAGAAACATATATGACATAAGAGAATCTTTCATGATTTAGTAGTACAGAAATAATCACAAGCCCCAGCTCATCGTCTGTAACCGTCAATTGACTCATGCAGAGACTAATTGTGTTTCTTAGGAGCAGGTTTGCCAAGTGGGGTTTTTGTCATGACAGTGAGAACTTCGAAAAGGACCTAGGATGGTCGAAGTGGATCAGTGTCGGACCATGGCGTGTAACGTGCAAGTGACAGTCAGAAAAAACTCACATCTGCGGCGGCCATTGTGGTGAGTTCCGCGTTGGTGTCATAAGCCGGCGCAACCTCGACGAGGTCTGCAGACACGATGTACAATCCGTCCAGACCACGGATGATCGTACGCAACTCGCGCGTACTCCACCCGCCCGTCTCAGGCGTGCCTGTAGCGGGCGCGAATGCAGGGTCGATGGAATCAATCTGGTTAGCGCAAGAATGGCATCAGTATGCAACAATCTTCGATAAATGCAACGCACATCAATGGAAAGGTAGACGGGATCGGAGCCGACGGTTTCGCGTATCTTTTTGATTATGCCGTCTACGCCAAGAGTATCAATTTCACGAGCTTCTATGCGATAAAATCCTGCGCCGTCGTCGTTGTCATAGTCTGCAGGACTGGCGAGTGTCGTGCGGATCGCACCATGCTAAAAAAAATAAACTAGGATCAAAGTATTCCTAGAGTAATTAGGGAACAGCGTCACGATAATCAAGTGACGCGGAGAGAGAAAATTGGCATCACAAAGCGAGCAACGAAAGTCGAGGTAACACAGAACAAGATACTTGCAATGGATGATCCGTTCTTGATAAGCCCTTCTTTCGCAGCCCAGTAAAAGTAAGTTCCGTGGTTCAATGCTGCCTGTTCTGATGGCGCGCCTCCGAATACGCTGTGGAAAATTCGGCGTGAGAATTTGAGATTCTTGACAAATAAATTGAATCTCACGAAGGTTTCCAGGTATCCAAATGAGAGTCAAAGTGTATAACGCTAATTTTGCCATACGCACTATTGATAGAACGGAGGAGCGGAAGGACAATGGTGTGGTCGCCACCAAGAGTCACAATACGTGGATGCTCCTTACCATCCTGGGAGACGGGGACCCATTCCGGGTCATCAGCAATGGGCACACTTGCCTTCATTTCTTCCAAGATGTCGATATTGGGGTCAATTTTTTGTTGCAGTCTGAGTTCTTCCAGACGTTCACTTTCGCGTAGGGCAGCATACTGAGCTTTCAAGGATGTGGCAGGGGGGCGATGAAGAAGCTCCTTGTGTGCATCTTCGATCTGTTTGATAGCAAGGATGTTGTCGTAAGGAGTCACACCGATATCTCCGCAATCGACGACTCTAGCATGCAAATTTGATTCAAAGATCAGTCTTTATTAAACCAAGCGTCACGCGTCATTCTAAGAGGATAGACTCACCGCACTCCTGCCTTGAGTGGATTGTGCTTTAGTGGCACATTGTAGCTCCCATAGAGAAACAATCTTCTCGAACCGGCGCGAATGCCGCTTGGCCCAAATCGTGCACCAGGTCTGTAAGAGGTAGACGTATCATATGGAGCCCCCAGAATCGCGATGTCAAACGGAGTCTTTCCAGATGTCGACGAAGGTGAAAGGCACTTCTGCCAAGGAAGCTGGGCAAAAGTTGTTATGCCACTGAAGACAGAATCCGCAGTGACTAAACGACATCCTTGAGAGAGGATTCATTGGACGACAGCATTGAAAAGACATACCATCATGGTCGCCAGGGTAAACAAACGTTTGGGGTGATTGCCACGGATACTTGACATATCCAAGTGGTAATTGCTCCCCATGCGTGTGACCTGCATGTGGGTCTACCTCAAGGGGGTTGTCTGTGTTTCCGAGCTTGTCATGCTTGTCTCCATATGCGGCTACATAAGAAACGAGCAGAGCGAGACGAAGATATATGCTGAGTTGACTGATTGTGCGCATTCTGAGGAGACGTACAGACAGGGGGTAATGTGCTCAAGGATAGAGCGATAAGAGGCCTGATTTAAGGTGCAAGCAAATAGATATCCAGAGGTTTGGTGTATGATAAGAAAGTAGGGTGCAGATAACAAGCATAGTGTACGTAACTCGCAAAACAGATAGTATGCCTTGCGGTTAGTTATTGTCGAACACAACCGGCCCGAAGATGCTTCATAGCTAGAGTAGAAAGGACCACGACTCAAGTTTTGTGCTCAGGCGTGTCAAGATAAATTGAACACATGATCATAGAACCAGTGTATCGGTGAAACAGCCGCTGTGCATGAGGACGGAATCGCACAGTGGTGTGGGTGCCATCACAAAGTAAGCAAACACGAGGTGATTCGTCGAGGCAAAGGGAGTCCGAGTCCAGATCCTTTGCCTCGACGAATCACCTCGTGTCGGCTTACTTTGTGGACAATCTTGTATCGACAAAAAAAACGAGATGAACTGTCGCCTGCTTTACGAGGGTCCCAAATATCTCTTCCAAAGGAACATGATGACGCACGCGATGAGGAGAATGGGTGCAGGGAGAAGCGCTTGGCTAGGTAAGAAGAGACGAGCACCAGCCAGAACAGCAGACCAAGAAGGATTTTTAAGGGTCAAATTGCGGCGCTACAGGAGGAAGAGACGCCAAGGGTGTAATACGGACCACAACTGGATCAAAAAAATCTGCACGCCGGACGGCGTATTTCAATGACATGTAACATCATCTATTCCATGCATGATGTGCAACGAGGCAGATAAGCCAGTATTTACCGAGTTTTTGATCTGTTATAATAAATAGTTATATCGGGGACAGTGTACGGCATGGCACTTACTGAATCCACGCCATTGCTGAGCGAAAACCGCGAAGCAGGTCGCTCAGAAGAGGTACTGGACAACGGCCAGTTTGCCAGCGAATTGTGGTTCCTCGTCAAGACATCAATACCCGTTATTGCAGGTATGTGTATTACGACTCGATGGTCCATGCGCGAATATTCCTGACAGATGAGCAGCGTATGCTCTCCAGAATTCCATCCAGACGGTGACAATCCTGATCGCAGGGCGACTCAGTCCAGATGCACTCTCCGCTGCCGCCTTCGCGTTGATGTTGGCTGGTGTCACAGGTTTCCCACCCTTCGTCCACTTTTAGAGTCTTATACTGATCCAACTTGGTAATAGGCTGGTGTGTCGCATTGGGTGGGACAACGGCCTTAGACACACTCGGTTCGCAATCGTACACCTACTCTGGTCGTGACCCCGCCGCAGTTCTTCCACACCTCATCCGATGCATCATTATCCTTTGGGGACTTCTCATACCCATACTCGTTCTATGGTTCTTTGCTTCGCCGATTTTACTCTTTTTGGGACAGCAAGAACTACTTAGCAATGACGTACAAGCATTTCTGAGGGTCCTTATATTTGGTGCTCCATCTTATATTGGATTTGAGAGTCTTAAAAAATATTTGCAATGTCAAGGTGAGTGCAATCGTGAAAAACTATTATTGAAGCTGAGGTTACATTCAAGGGATAATGCATGCATCAACTCTCGTGCTCTTGGTAACATCTCCGTTTAATGCGTTTCTTTCGTATCTCCTCATCCATCGGACCTCACTTGGGCTTATGGGTGCTCCGCTCGCTGTTTCAATCACATATCATGTTTCATTCATTCTCTTGATTGTTTATGCCAAGTGGGGACCCGTTCCACGGCGAGGGGAAGAACCTACCACATCCGACGCAACAACCCGCATGCCTCCCTCTGTACTCGGCCAGGAGTCTCGTTGCGCAATTCCAAGCACCAGCTCAGGCACCGAATCTACAACTAATCCCCAAACGCCATCTCCGAAGCCTGATATGCCACAGTTCCATGCATCTCTGGAGCCTCGCCATCTATTTGCGCTTGCCCGCGTCAAAACTTTTTTTCTCCTTGCGCTTCCAGGAATTTTCATGGTTGCCACCGAATGGTGGGCCTTTGAAATTGTCGCACTCGCTGCAGGGAGGCTAGGACGTCTTAGCTTAGCTGCCCAGAGTGTTGTAATGACTGCAGACCAAGGTCCGTGTTTACGACCCAACATAATTTTTCAGCTGTCATTCTCTCGATGCAGTTCTGTATAATATTCCGTTCGGGCTGTCAGTGGCTACCTCAGCACGTATTGGCAATTTGATTGGTGCACGTCGCTCGAGACACGCGCGACTATCGGCACACACTGCTGCATTCCTCAGCGTTTGTTCTGGCAGCGTCGTCATGGTTTCACTCCTTGCTGGAAGGAATGTGAGTGCTAGATCCACCATTATTTTTGCTACCGACAATTTGATCAACTTTACTGTATTTTTTCTGCACCTCTGGCAGGCATTCGGCTATCTTTTCAGTGGTGATCGCATCGTGGCAGGCATTGTCTCAAATATCATGCCACTTGTGGCATCTTTCCAGGTGCGTGTTAAACACTTCCCACCATACTCCGTCAGCTCATGTTCTACCAATGTCGTGACATCTAGGTTGCAGACGGTCTCGCTAATTCGTGCGGCGGAGTTCTTCGTGGTCAAGGACGGCAGCATCTCGGAGCAGCGTGCAATCTCGTCGCATACTATGTAATTGCACTTCCTTTAGGCCTGACACTAGCATTCCGGCTAGGTTTTGGTTTGTCCCTCTCATTTCATGAATTTATAGAGTCCCAGCTGAAGACTCCTGATATTATTTCCCCAGGACTCCCTGGGTTATGGGTTGGCCAAGTCGTTGGGCTATTCATTGTGGGTCTTGGAGAGTATATAATTGTCTGGCGGTTCACAGACTGGGATGAGGAAGTCAAACGAGGCATCGCTCGAGTGAGCACCTAGTTCCGAGTGCATGAAAAATGCGGTATATCGCCTTGCACAGCGACAGAAATTTACCATTACCGTAACACAAAACAAGGAATAGAATTTCAGTGTACGATACTGTGCTAGTATAGATGTGAAAAAAAAAAAAGAACCCGTGTCTGCAATAATCCATTTCGAGTCTGTAGTGCTGCAGATTTCAGAATACTAAAATAATTATTGCAATCGCGTAGCGAGGTTTCGTAGTTATTTACAAATTTCCTTTTTCGTAGCTTGCCCGTTTGTTACCATACTACCGCTACGTAGTAATTCACTCTTTACGAGATCACGACTTACGCAGCCGCTCGAAACCGTTTTTCGAGTAATTAGAACAGCAGATTCCTTCTGACAACACCATCTGAATATTTGAAAACACAAGATAATCTTGTTCAGTGACGCAACCAGTCACAGGAATTCTCAGGCATCTGCCGAACCACTTGCCTCACGCTTGCTCCGCCTCCCCGTCTGCTGACGGGAATGTCGAGGGCTGCCCAGCGATACTTGAATAATATGTACCTGTGTAGCGATTCCGTCTTTCGAATCCTACCAACCAAATATTGTACCCCAGTTATCGGTGGTGATTCAATCCTTGTTACTCCCGGCAGCCCACGGAGGTGACGGATCTATACTCTACGAGAGGAAGAATACCTACTCTAGCAAATGAGCGTCTAACTCGGCGAAGCAGAGGACCGGATACTACCGGCTCGCGGTGTTACTCCTTTCAACCATAGGGATGCTCATGGCCAAAATCGACCAGTCTCGTCACTTACCCTCAGTAAAATTTTCTATCGACAAAAAAAAGTACGTGTGTGGTCAATTTTCAATATTTTGTGTTTACCTTAGAGCCCCAGCGATGCCGTTGGAAATCGCCACACGAATCCTCAAATCCCATGAAATAAAATCTCGAAGCAATGGTGTATTCGTCGTAGATTTTCCTTACGTACCGGTTTTTCAGTGGGGTTACGGACGCATGGATCCATCCACGCCAGGAAAAGGGCTGGCAACCGCAGGCGTCGCCTCGTGCACGGTGGTCGTCCTCCACTGTCCCTCCACCCATCGGACAGTCGTAACTCATTCCCCTAATTTATTGTACATGACCACTTTCGTCCCCATGATAGATTATATCACTGGTGGCCAAGGCGATCAGATATCGTCGCAAGATCGCCGTGAATGGGAGATCGGTACTTCAGGGAACAAAAAACCAGTCGATATAGAGGTTGTTGTGATTCGAGGGTCGTGGTACGCAGATCCCTCGCAAGCACGCCTGTATGGCCACGAAGGATGGATGTCCGACTTGCGAGAGCTGTTCGACAGGATCTCCTTTGCTCGATCCATCAATGCAAATATCGTCGACTCTCCCCGAATTTTATTATCTGGCACAGTACTCGTAGACAAAGCAACAGCGCGCATAACATATATCTCCATCCCAGCAGGCGGACAGAACACATCATTTACGAAAGTCGAATTTATACACCATCCTTCTTACACACCTGAACAAAGACATCAGGATCTTTTCATCGGTAGCATACAAGGCATACAAGGCGAATGCCAAGACATACATCTTCAATGGGATATAGACCATTATTGCCCTTCGATCCCTCTCACCGAAATAGCCCGCGAGTTGCTCCGTTCGAAGTTTCTTGGTGAACCTGAAGAGAAACAATGTGCTCTTCTCAGGGTGGCAGGGATACAAGATTTTATTTCCAGCCCCGCTTCAGAAAACTTGAGCATCGGTAGCACCCTCAACCGGACTTGGAAACGTTATAACTCGGTTAGCCCCCCCTGCGAACGATGTGGAGAAATTGGAACTTTGAAATGCGCCGGCTGTCGAGGTGCATGGTATTGTAGCAAACTACATCAGACGGAGCACTGGAAGACGCACAAAGAGTGGTGCAAAGACCATAAAGTAAGAACTTGATGGATCACGAACTCGGTACGTCGCTACCCAGTACAACAAAAGGTGTTTAATCGTGCAAATTGCATAACACATTGTAGGCGTACTAAAGATAAATGGGGGACGTCGCTGACACCTGGGGCTCACATGCACACTCCTATTGAATGGGAATGAGAGCTTATCTACTAATTCACTCGATCGTAACACAATAAACGTAAAACCTTGCATGGTATAGACAGGGAATGTGAATAGAATATCAACCTGCAGGACCAGAAGATTGGTAGAACTCGTGTATGGAATACACTGAAGGTATGCAAGATGTCGACTGAGAATAATTCGCCGACTCAGGTCACCCCGGACCAAATTGAGGAGATCCTCGTGTTAGTCAATCGATAACCCTGTAACACAGCGATTGCTTGACTTGGTCATGTAGAAATCAAATTACCATTAGGACTGCGATGCTGGATATCAAGAATGAGATCTCGTCGAGAATGTAGGGGCCATTCAGTTGTGCAGATGTGCTATAAGTTTAGGCGGAGGCCAATGAATGTCACGGCGTTCAAAAGTCAGCCTTCCTAACGACGACAGGATAAATCCATCGATAACGACAAACCTATGATTCGGAAATCGAAGTTTTGTCCCACCATTGCTCATCAATCATCTACAATACCCTTCATTCTTCCATCTATGTAGACACAGGATTGATACCGCCCTTCGTTGGTATGATTGTGTTCGAATGAACCAAGCTGTATTATTTACTAGGCGTCTGATGTAACAGTCTCCTCATTCCGCCATTCCCCACCATGACGGGTTTGTGAAAAGTCCCAGTATTGATTACCAATCCAATTTCCGTTGCCTGGTCGGATGTACCATATGAATAGGCAGACATGCCTACTTCCAGTTCGCATTCTAACTTCCGTCCTTCGGCGAGCCGTTCGATCGTAGCTCTTTCCCAGGTTGCTGATCTCATTTGTCGTTTGATTCTCGAATGGGAGATGTCATGAATTTTGGATTATGCACTACGAGCCACGTCATAGCAGTGTGGGGATCCGGCCGGTGTGATGCAGAAGGCGTGTTAACCTGTATTTGTCACCTGTGGACTCACGGCTTCCTACCCGGTGCTGGTCGGAGGGTAAGAACTGAAGACCGTGGGGCAGATGTTGCATCTGCTACGAGGTTACCAGAGAGCTAGACGTTCTGAATGATGAAGAAGATGATGGTGAAACAATCGAACCCCCATTTGCAAGCAAACTGGATGTCATGCTATTCGCTTCGTCTATCTCAGGGTTCTTGAAGTCGGTGGTAGAAACACAGTTTGTCCTTGACCAAGAATAGGACGAAGTGTATTCCAAGCGATTGGGGAGGGGAACAGAAGACGAACCCCCGCCTACAATAGAAGTACCATCTGGAGCGCTGGTCGATGTGTCGTTGATAGTACTGGGGAATGGAACGCTCGAATTGATGTATTGAGTCGAAAATAACCCCCCTTGGGCCCCACAGGCCGTAATAAGCCTTAGAGCATTGCTCTCTGACGTACAAGCAATGAACTGCGTCGATATGCTAACTTGAAGGTTGTGATGGATTGGAATAAGAAGACACTTGCGAGTGTTTACGTACAGAAGGAAGGGCAAGGCATTGGCGCTCCTGAGGACATGGTTCCAACCACCATGAACCTCTCAAGCACTGTGCAAAAGATCCAATCACGCAGGCAAGTTCTCTAGCTAAGTAAGGTATGAACCCAAGGTTAGAACATCAGGCGAACGAAGCGTAGGCAACATGTGCAAGAATCAAGAAGGTCCACCCGCCGGAATTGCACTTCAAAGCGTGTGCTAATTGTGCATTTCTAAGGAGGGTTTGAGAATCTAGAAGCATTGTAACGGCATGAACGAAGGACAGTGCAGAAAGAACCAGGATAAGATGTAACAGAAACATAAGGTACATTCTAAATCAGAGCACCTGGCTCGAAGCATACTTCTGACGACGCAAGGTACGCATATCATTTAGCAACCGATGGTCTTCTACCACTAAAAGGGTGGGCCAAGGCAACTGCGCTATTGTTTGTCGAAAGCCTCGGTCAGTGTGGGAATGAACTACACAGTTATGTCGGAAGTAGCCGAGACCTCGGCTCTCACAAACTTTGTCGAGTGTTGTCCTCGCTTCCTCAACATCCACAATGGTGAGTATCCCGATCTCTGCACCTTGTATTGTCTACGATTTCCGCCTTGATTTAAAATGGCATGCCACGTTGCATTTAATGCTATACTGGCTCTTCTGTTGAAATTTCACGATTGGATCCTGTTTTAAAACGATGCATGCGATGTATGGCAATGATATGGTTTGACTGACATTTTTTTCCTAATAGACGAAGAAAAGAAGAAATAACGGCCGCAACAAAAATGGACGTGGTCACACCAGTGTTGTTCGCTGTTCAAATTGCTCACGATGTGTCGCAAAAGACAAGGCCATCAAACGATTTACTGTGAGGAACATGGTGGAGAGTGCTGCTGTTCGTGATATCAGCGACGCGAGCATTTATCCTGGTGTGTTTCTCAACAAGCGTTTCGAGTCGCGTTATTCTGATCACATCCAAACTCCTAGAATACACTGTACCAAAACTTTACCTCAAAATAGCTTACTGTGTATCTTGTGCTATCCACTCACACGGTAAGCGGCAATTTCTGATATGTAACATCAGCAATTCACTTTTCTACCAGTGGTTCGTGTACGATCTCGCGAGGGTCGCAGAAACCGAGCTCCTCCCCCTCGTGTCCGGTGGCGCGATGGAAAGCGGGTCAACCCTGCGGTCGATGCTGCTGCCGAAGCTAAAGCTGCGAAGGCTTGAACCTCGCAACTGAAGCTCATTTGATATGTATTACTTTCAATGCACACACGCTTCCTCTCGCATCCTACCATATCGATTTGAATTGAGCTGATGCCGTTGAACCGTGTGACCGGATCACAGCTCTGCACTATGCCCCAAACTGCCATCCTGACACACGTCCACGGTCAGAGCTCGACCAATTGTACCTTTTAGTTGCACTGTCCTGGCAATGCTGAGCGATGGGGCTGTTTCGATGGCATGGATTTGAGGTACGCCAGTCAATCCGGGACGCTTACATTCTCGTTCGATGTGAGCTTATCGATACGAAACTTTATCAATGGTAAAGGGAGTTACCGCAAAGATACAATCCTGATCAAACATATTAAACGATGTGTCACGAGTATGAATACAACATGTCGGCCTGCCATAGACAGTGTGATAGATAAGAACTTCTAGTTACAAGTGAATTGTCGTGCAGTTTCGTCCCAGTGAGCCGTGGACGATGAATGTTGTCGGAAAGGACATGGTGTATGCACACACGGTCACGCTACACGGACTAACTGAGCATCCAGCTTCTGGGTACCGTTAAATGCACACTCAAGCTCGGGCCCGGGCGCAGATGTCAACAGTGCCTATGGTCCTCTCTCACCAAACAAATTCAAGCGGAATTTGAAGACGACTCAATTTAGAACCCAACTTTGAACCAACACACCCAATTCAAACAAGCCCGCTTTTCTGTTCCCAATCCACCCCACACCTCATCTCTGCTCCCTCCTCACAAAATCATGTCGGATACTGAGGCTCGCAAGTCTGGTTATCGTATTGAGTATGCATCTTCAGGCAGGGCCAAGTGCAAAGGTAAATTTTTATCTATTTTGGTTGCACGTTGCTCACTGTGCCCTTTTCTTGTTGTCTAACGCGTTTTTAGGCCCCAAACCTTGTGCTGGTATGTCCACCGACGTGTTTATCTTTACTATGTTGTTATCGAGCTGACACGATCTTGGCTGCTTAGGGACAACACTTGCCAAGGGCGAGTTGAGATTTGGGTACGTGGCGGACAACCCCGGATGATGCTTGTATGTTTATACACGTCCCGCAGATCTTTGGTTGACTTTCAAGGCAAAACTTCATAGTATGTGGTTCATACCTAATATATCTTACCCTGCTTAGGCATTTTGCAGTGCCTGGCGTCATTGGGGATGTGTGACCTCGAAAATCATTGCAAATGCAAAGAAACAGCTCGAGGTTGCAGATGAATTGGATGGTTTTGAAGAACTCGGAGGAGAAGATCAGGAGAAAATCAAGAAAGCTTGGGAAAGCGGTGAGATCGCTGACGAAGACATCCCTGATAGCGCTCGCAAACCAGAAGGTGGAGATGATGATGCGGAGGAGAAACCGAAGAAGAAGAGAGCTGCCCCCAAGAAGAAGGATGCTGAAGTGGGCGAAGATGGCGAAGAAAAGCCAAAGAAGCGTGGCAGAAAGGTCAAGGTTTGTGGGTTGCCTCTGTGTGTGCCGTGAAATTCGTCATGTCAACTTGTCCTCTCAGGAAACAGCTGGTGATGAGGGTGCTGAAGCCGAAGAGAAACCCAAAAAAACTAGGGCAAAGAAACCCAAGGCATGTGCTAACACCCGTACTCCATGATTACGGTCTTGCTCATTCCGCTTGCTTCTATTTCAGAAGGCTGCTGAGGACGATGAAGATGAGCAGGAGGAGGAAAAACCTAAGAAACCACGCAAAAAGCCCGAGTCAAAAGCCAAAGCTCCCCCTAAAAAGCGGGCGCCCAAGAAGAAGGTTAATAATCGCATCTTGGTTCCTTTTTAATGCAATCTGACGTTGACAAGGTTGATGACGAGTCTGGCGAAGATTTCGGTGACGAAATGGACAAGATCGTTGATGACGAAGATGGTGTTGAAGATGCCGGGCAGAAGCGCAAGGTAGAATTGCGCATTCATTCTTCCGTAACTGGCTCCCATTGAAACCACATTCATAGCGTCCAGTGTCGAAATCAGCAAAGCCATCTTCAAGGGCCTCAAAGAGGAGCAAAGCATCTTCATCCAAGAGTAAGGAAGTCGTCGAAGACGAAGACGAAGATTAGATCCACCACATTTATGACATATCTGTTTCTTGTTTTCCACGCCAACTTGTCTCTGTGCTCTGCGTCGTGTACTTTTTTTGATAATATTTTTAACTAACTTGTTGTGTCAAGTTCATCGTAGATACGAAAGCGATCGTTAAATCTTTTGTCTTCTCTCCGTTCAATCATCATTCACATTACTTCACAAACTCAAGCGAACATGGATGTATTTGGACAACTCTACCACACCACGAACACAGAAGATAATTATGTGATCAAGACTGTGGATATGCATACTACAGGCGAGGTATGCATGATCATGCACCACCCGTTATCGGGACATCTACACACTCACCTTTGACAGCCCACACGCATAGCGGTTTCTGGCTACCCACCTCTCAAGGGGCAAACACTTCTTGCCAAAAGGGCGTACGCTTCAAACAACCTTGACCACATACGGAAGCGGCAAGTATATTCAACCGTTTAATACAACAACCTACACTCCCCATCTGAACAACCTCAAAGAATAATGCTAGAACCTCGCGGCCACTCAGAAATGTACGGGGCTGTACTAGTGAAAGACACAGAAACGGTCGAGGCAGGTAAAGCGGACATTGGCGTGCTATTCTGCCATAATCATGGATGGAGTACGATGTGCGGGCACGCGACGATAGCTCTTGGACGGTTCCTGATTGACACCCAAGATACGGACGTGTTTCCTCGTCGGAATCAGCTTGAATATGATCCGTCTACTCGAACGACTGAATTGCGGCTGCACGCGCCATGTGGAGTTGTAACTGTGTCTGTACCAACGATCTATCGTGAATCTGACGGCGCGGTGATGTCAGATGCGACTCGGGACGTCAGCTTCTTGAGCATTCCTAGTTTTGTCGGAGGTATGGATCTCAAAGTTGATATTCCCGATGCGTCGAGATGGATGCAGATGAGACAGCAGGGGTTGGAGGCTATAGTTGTCGATGTGGCGTGCGGCGGGACTTTCTATGTGATCGTTTCCGCGGAAGCTATGGGGTTTGTTGGTGGACTGAGAGGCTACTCGATGAGGGAGTTTGACGAGGCAACAGCCGTATTAAAGACGTGTGCTTACACTCAATACCGAGAAGCGTTTATTCACCCGGAAGAGGAGGCTCTGGAGTTCGCGTACGGAGTGATGGTCGTGGATGCAAAAGGTGGTGGGGCGGAAACTGGGCTATGTTTCTTTGCTGACCAACAGGTGGATCGATCACCTTGTGGAAGTTGTGTGTGTGCAAGAGTTGCGCTAGCTGTGGGTAAAAGCGAGAGACTCCTAGGACAGCCTTGGGATTACCATTCAATCGTCAGTTTAGGAAAATCTGGCGCATTTCGTGGAACTCCCGTGGAGAATGTCAGAGTAGCTGGCTCACGAGGGAGTAGAGAAGCTGTCATTGTCAAAGTTGAGGGTAGGGCATACTATACGGGCGCACACGTTTTTGTGCACGAAGATACAGACCCACTCGCTGGGGAAGGAATAATCGTTGCACTTGCTAAGTCGATAAAGTGAAAGTGGCATTGGAAGTGGACAAAGACGGGTTGCTAGGCGCATAAACATAAGTAATAAACAACAGGCGAAATATCAGGCCCATAAACAGTAGGCGAAATATACCAGTCTTTGGACTTCTAACATGATCAATCAAGGAAAAACTTGTATGCCTCCCTCCATGCTTTGTTCCCATCCTTTTCAATGACATCCTGAAATGAACAACTCGGGAGAAATTCAAGCAACTGGAGGTAAAGACTTACACCATGGCATGGAATAATCCGCTCGAAGTCCCAGTTGGCTACGAATTTAGCATCACGTTTCATAGCCCTATTGTTGATCAGTATCCTGACAGTTTCGAAATGCCATCGATTTGACTCACTCTTTGTCCACTCCCATGGACCATACGAAACGTTTGTGAGCCCAAGAGTAGGGCGTGAATTTCCTTATGATAGGTACTTTGTCTGACAGTTTGGATTTCGAGTACTATACAGATGATTCCAATTTGTGAAAAACGAGGCGGTTGAAATCATATTACCTGTTCAGTAGGGGGGAGGTTGAACAGCAAATCCGCTTGCATCATAGTTTTTGATTCTGGATGATAGAATGCCACGTCCTTGTTACTGAACCCAGAGAAGTAGCTAATAACCAAGTTTGTCATGATACGACATATATAGGGCTAAATACGACGTACCATACTTGAATCTATCATCGTAGAAATTAGATTGACAGGAGAAATCACCAAGTGGTGCACCTACGCTGTCTTCAAATCCATACTTTATGCCTGGGGGATCACTGCCCCATGCTTGGATGAAATATTAAATTTTGGGATTAATTCTGACGTGAAATAGTACTCACAGCCATCAAAAAGTAAACTCTCGCCCGCTTTCTTCTGGACGGCTTCCTCAACTGCTATGAGCTTTGCGGCGGGATATTCCTTTTTGAATTCACCTGGTGGAATTGGTCAAGGATTGAGAGGCAAAAGCACGAAGATTGCACAAACCAAGATAAAGATGGTGAACTGCATCTGGACCAATGATGAATCTGAATAGATTGAGAATGAAACGAAACGAGTTCACAGAAGAGAAATAACTCGCCTGACGGGCCCAAGCTCATTGAGCTTATGCTTTGTTTCGTCATTCAATGGTGTAGATGCCAGAACCCAGACACTGCCGTCAGTCAATTTGATTGCAGTTGACCTCCCCCCAATGGGAACGAATCTGAACCGAGCAAAGGGCCTAAGCTTGTGTTCAGTTGATAGTCTGCGGGTCTCTCGGGTAATGAACAGACACGGAAAAGGTCCATACATCTTTTGCGACCTGGGAGAAATGAGACAAAGAACGATATCAATACAGACGGACACAGACTTCTCGAATGACCGTCTCGCTCATTGTAGAGTGCTCCTATAGTCATCATGATGCTGAGCTGGATACAGTTACGAGGGAGTTACCTACTGTTTGTAACCGTTCAGCCTAGATTATCGGTTACTGGAGAAAGGTGCAGACAACAAAGGATCATACGCAGCGTACTCGACGCAGAAAAGTTAGTGAGGTCACTAGTAGAAATATCACATGCCAATTGCCATGTGCGCGGTGGCGGTTCTCAGGTGGATCGATGTCGACTTGAACCTGTTCTCTTTGCTTTCATTATTTCCAGTCTGTGGATGTTGAACGCTCTCTAATGCCTGCATTCTCCAAGTCTCTCCCAGGCCTTCCCCCCAAGTCTCGAACTCCAACTCTCCTTGCGCTTGCTATTATCTTACTTCTTCGATCTCGCCTCATTTCTATCCCAAATGATGCATTTCGAGCCCTCAAGCTCGCTGCAGGTCAAAGTAGACTATCTCAGGAAGAACTTAATAGCGCACAACAACAGGTGTACATCCCCAATGAAGATGGAACCAGAACTATTCTCGTTCTCAATCGTAACAGAATATCCAAGGTGCTGACAGCATACGAATAGCGAATAGTGCAGCTGATAATCTCTATACGCAACTTTTTCGTTTTCTCAAGGTCACAATCCGTCCGATACCACCTGAAAAGCTGGCTGCAGATGTTAAACTCTTCCCGCCCCTTCCACAGTCACATAAGCCAAATGTAGATCGATCATTCCTCCATCAATTAGTCTCAATCCTTCGTATTGCTTTCCCGTCATGGCATTCCAAGGAAATTCTCATCTTGTTACTCCACTCCTTCTTCCTTGTTTCGCGAACGGTTCTCAGTATAGCCGTTGCAAGGCTAGATGGGAGGATTGTTCGGGACTTGGTTAGTTTCTTCTCATGTTCATACTGCTATGCATTCAATGTTCGTTTAGGTCAGTGCGGATGGAAAGGGCTTTATGAAAGGGATAGGTTTATGGTTTGCTCTCGCTGTCCCTAGCACATACACAAATACTATGGTAACATTGTTCTGAACCAAATGTAAACCCGCTCATTCGGATTATTTTCTAGCTTCGTCACCTGCAGACTAAACTTGCGCTGCGATTACGCACCCGTCTATCTCGTTACACTCACGACTTGTACTTGTCTGCCCACCCCGACCTGAGATATTACCGTGTGGGGCTCAGCGGAGTCGTTCAGTACATTACTAGCGATATCGGCACATTCTGCGATGCTCTCAGCGGCCTTTAGTAAGCACATATCCTCGTGGTTTGTATCTCTATCTTCTAACTTGTTCGAGAAGCGGTAATCTCCTTAAACCCTCCCTTGACATGCTCCTTTTCACTTCTCAATTATCACGAACTCTCGGCTTGCGAGGAACAGTCCTTCTATCCTTGAACTACTACATCACAGCAGCTATTTTAAGAGCAGTGACTCCCGCTTTTGGTAGGCTGGCCGCGGTCGAGGCTAGATTGGAAGGTGAATACAGGGCAGGAATGGGAAGGGTTGATAGGGAGGCAGAGGAAATTGCGTGAGTTTTTTCTGTGTTAAACATTGTGAAGTAATTAATCGAAATTGTTCAGGTTCTATGCTGGGGGCTCCCGCGAACGAGACATTCTTTGGCGTGCATACTTGCGCTTGATCAAGCATGTGAACTCGATTTACAAAATCCGCATAGCCTACGAGTGGACAGAAGATTATGTTATTAAATATTTATGGAGCGCAGCCGGTTACGTCCTCATTGCTATTCCCGTTCTAACAACTGCAAGGAAAAGTATTGGCATTCAAACCCATGGCCCCGCAGTAGGCAAGCTTGTCAATGAAGTTGCTAATAGAACAGAAAGTTAGCTACTTTTCAAGTCATTCGTGACTTTCTCTGATTACTCTGTACAGCATACATTTCTTCAAGAAGGCTGTTACTTTCGTTAGCTGATGCAGGAGGTAAGAAAATCCTGTTTACCTCAGTGTGTAACAGGAAGCAACTCAGTAACCATGAACAGGCCGAATAATGTATGCCTACAAGGACCTTTTGGAATTGGCAGGCCTCACGACGCGGCTTTATACCCTCCTTTCGACTCTCCATAATCTTCCTCCGCTGACACCACCGTCACCTTCAACTGGTGTGGAAATGGATCATGTGGACGTTGCTGTTCCACCTCCCTCCCTGACCGATCCTCTCTCGGATGAATCAATCTCCCCTGTCCATGAGCTTGTCCTCGTCAGGGATTTGTCCTTTAAATTGGAACAAGGCGAACACTTGATCATAACGGGAAGCAATGGTGTTGGAAAAACAGCTGTAGCCAGAGTACTTGCTGGGATATGGCCTGCGCAAGGTGGGGGAGAAGTTAGAAAACCCTCTGAAGAGAACGGAAGGTTCGGCGTATTTGTCGTTCCTCAAAGATCTTATATGGTTGATGGAACATTGTTGGACCAGTAAGTTCCCGCCACCTTTGTGATGTCGACGTGTAAAGTGATATTTGTCTGGCAGAATAATATACCCACAGTCTTATGCGGAATTTTGCAAGTCTGGTAGGACGGAACAGGAACTGATGGATATTCTCACTGCTGCACATTTGGCTTACCTGCCTGCTCGAGAAGGTGGTTGGATGGCAAAGAAAGAATGGAGAGATGTCCTGAGTGGAGGCGAAAAGCAAAGAGTAAGTAGTATGTTCCTTTCATGACGTAGAAACTAGAGTCATTCAACCCGTTGTGTTGCAGATGGGGATGGCTCGTATCTTCTATCATAAACCAAAGTTCGCGATACTTGATGGTATGTCCGCACGTATACCTGATTGAGACATATATGATCTCGTCACACATCTAGAATGTACAAGTGCCGTGTCGGGTGATGTTGAGGGTGGAATGTACGAGCATGCCAAGTCGCTTGGGATTACCCTTATCACCATTTCTCTCCGGTGAGTTTATGTTTCTTGCCTAGTTGTTCTCATGATGATCCCGAATAAAGTCCGTCGTTGATGAAATATCACACACGAGTCTTGACACTGAACGGCGATGGTACTGGAAGTTACACCTTGTCGAAGATTGGAACCGCAGAGGAACGAATAGGTATTGATCGCGAGATACTGACACTCGAAGCTAAGCTCGAAGAGGTCAACAACTGGGAGGAGAGAGTACAGCAACTAGAAAAGCTACTTTCGGTGCAAGAAGTCTGATTGGATGCTAATATCAATAAACCCTAAATCTACATGCACATATTTCTATTAACAGAGGTATATGAATTGCAATAGATGTGTGACAAAGGAATGAAAACAAGAATGCTACAAGTTAGACGGGACAACAATAGCGGCAAAAACAACAAACAGCAGCAGCAACAACAGCAACGACGATAATGCTAAAAGAAAACAGGTACAACAATAAGAAAAGCCCAAAATTAACGACGTCCCTGGTAGATCTTAAAGCGATGGTAAAAGTCGTAATCTAGAGGTTTGAACGTCCCCGATGAGGCGGTACACTTGAGTTCGCAGAGCACATGGGTGCTCATGTCCCAAGGAAAGCGAACGCCATGCCATTTTTTGTAGGCGTAAGAGGCCTTGATGCGTAGACGGTCCTGTTTGCCTAGGATGACAAACGATACCCCTGAAGGGTCGAGGGCAAATCTCTGAGAGAGCGTCCTCAATCGCTTCTGACGTTCCTCAATGGGGAGACGGGTGAACGCCGAAGCCTCGCCAGACACAACAATATGTGTCGACCTCAACCAGTCTCCGTGGATATGGTCCACCTGGCCCTCAAGAGCTTTCAGCTCTCGCTGCAGCATCTCCGCCACCATCTTCTCACGATGATCTGAGGACTCGGAGTGTTTCTTGATCCGCTCGACCACATGCCGATAAGGTATCAGCAAGTCGTTATCGGCCTCCTTGTCATCCCGATCGAGCATTAGATTGATCTGTGTAACTTTTTTGCCTACTAGCAGCGCCACTTCTTCCTGCATTTTGTCCATGACAAAGGTGCCCAATTCGGGCGGTCGTTTTGGGTACCTTAGGTTTCTCTCCTCTGACTTCTTCGCCTCGTCCTCTGATTCATTCCATTTTGGCTTGCGACCGCCGTAAGCCCTCCTGTCTCGTTCGTAAGCTTCTTTAGAGATACATTTTCCCGTCTTTGCGCCATCGAGGATAGTGTTAAACCTGGAAGGCATAAGAGCTCCGCAATTCAATTATTGTATAGAATAATCAGCACTCACTTGTATGCAAGAAACTTTGTTTCCATGTGTCCGTAGCCTTTCGTAAACATCGCTTTGATATAAAACTCGTTATAGATACCAATATATTTTTTGTCGTTGTAAACATGTGCCAGTAAGACGCGCTGCATTCCATGAATCTGTTCATACAAGGGCACGCTCGGCCCCATCCCAGCCAGGAATGAATCGACCGACTCGTTTTCTTGCTTAAATTCGCTATCGAGTCCAGGTGGCTCGTCTGCATATGATTGAGAAGGAGGCTTGAAAGCCTCGACAATGGCTGGGTTCCAGAAGACTTCGAC
Organism: Sarcodon sp. MG97; assembly: GCA_003313065.1. Lineage (NCBI taxonomy): Eukaryota > Fungi > Basidiomycota > Agaricomycetes > Thelephorales > Thelephoraceae > Sarcodon > Sarcodon sp. MG97. The sequence goes on along the minus strand of QGOD01000005.1, from coordinate 74,274 downwards.
CTTATCGCCGTCGTAATCCCCTGTAAAGGTACGTCTGAGCACATCATCAGGTCAGATATTAGTGACAGCAGACCTCCGGCTAATAGACTCGCGAGACTGCGTTTTCCTTTAGTAGAAAAGACAATGACATCTGTGTATTCACGAAGCTCGGGCCGCTCCACAGCTCTGACCTGATTACTTTGTTATGATACAACGTCGATGAATTCGATTAAGGACTTACCTTTTGTACATCTGACGGTAACTTACAGGGATGACGAGTGACCAAAACATCGCCTAAAACGATTGAACGCTCCCAACCGTCTGAAAACCGTAGGTTGTGGGAACTTTTCACTTGTATCTCTCCTTCTTCAAGTACGCCGCAGGGATCTATATGTGGTTAAGTAAATTCGTGAAGAGCGTCTCAGGGAAGTCATGCATACCGGGGACAATAAAACCCGAACAGGATCCGAGCACAGGGATTTTGCAGCGTTTTCTGAAGGTATCAGTCACTCGACTGATAACCGCTTTCAGCTTGGCGCGAATGATCCAGTGAATGCGAGGGTCGAATCCGGAGTCTAGGAGAGCCATTATGGTCTCCTCTAAAGAAGATGGCTGTCCACTGACTGGGTCGGGCCACCAGGCAGAGGACAGTTGGCGATTGTTATCGATAGCTTCTTCGTCTTCTTCGTCATTGTCGCTGTCATCTGCATAAGAGGTCTCGTAGACCAGACCTCTCGCACGAGCAGAACTCGGATTGTGTCTCGCAACTCTAGCTGGCAACACTCCACCGGCCCGAGCTACACTTGCCCAAAGTGCGATTCTACTCTCAAGCGAACAACCCACACCGCTTTTATCTATATTTTGTGGAGAAGCCCAGCTGAGAAGGTCATCGAGCGCCTCATCTAAAGATTTCTCAAATAAATCTTGAAATACTTCCCAAGGTACACCATTCTCATACAAGTTGATAATGGTTTCTGGGGATAGGCGGGCGGGGGAGCTCATATGCGAGTTTCGGAGAACGTCGATTGTGAGCATTGCCGGATCCTCGTTCGGCTCTGTACAATACACAATCTTCCTTTGTGACCCTCGAATCCACACCATGGGATCTTTTTTTTCGTTATACTTGACGTCTGGGTGTAGCAACAATAAACCCTTGAATGAAAGTAAGCATACGTAACTGAAGACGGTGAAGCGTAATCATTGCCAGACCTTTGCGCCTGCAATTCTGCATTGAATCGCAGACGGAACTTCATCCCAGGGAATTCGATCCCGTAACAGTCGCATCATCGCCTTGTTCGTGAATCCACAGCCGTCCGTCATTACCTGTTCGCCTGGAACTTTGCCTTGCCCAGAGAAAGCTTCTGAATCTGGGTGAAAAGGTCAAACTTGGTCACCCAATGCTAAATCTAATCACGCACTAATATCGGGTATGAAAAAAACATTCTCTGGCTTGATTTTTACACCGGGTACCGAATTAGACAAACCAAGTGCGAAGCGGCTTGCCCATTTAGCCATTGTCTGCAACAACAATAAGACAACTTTTCGCATAAGAATCTGTGACCTACTTGCTGGTTGTTGCATTCCAGCGGGTTATGCCAGTTGATAAAATCCAGGAATGGCCAAGGGTCTGAAGGTCTCGGTCTCCCAGGTCGAGGAGAAATTTGCCCAAAGATTTCCTCCTCATACGTCTCCACAAAGAAAACATTTGAGTCCTTCGCAGTGAAGGCTCGAAATACGTGCTTCATGATGACAAATGGTCTCTGTACATACTTCATCAACTCCTCGCTCTTACTATAGAAAATATCTTTAGTAACGTGCAGTCGAAAAAAGCGTTTTGATCCAAATCGTCGCGAAAAGCGGGTCGAAGGGCATCGCTGAGGAGGGGCCAGGGTAACTTGAAATGATCCTGTATCTGCGCACTTGAGCTTTGCGACAAATTCAACCAATCCACCATACGGTTCTTCAGTTAGTTGTAACGCAGGGTCATCGCTTTGGCATCCTGTCCCCCCAGTGCCCGTCTTGGTCAGGCACAGCTCTTCTTCGTCTAGTTTCTCCCAAGGTGACTGAGGAATGATCGATCAAACCAGTAGGAAGTAACCAAACGTGAGAACTTACTTTAGCCTCGTTCTCGGCAGAAAAGTGTCGAGAGAAAACGTCTCGTTGTACAGACTGGGAATGGCTGCGGAGTATGCCATGGACCTTCGGTCCAACGGCCACGTTTGTCCCTTCAAGACTTTTGAGAACTTGGATGTCGATCGACTGTGCAAAATCGAACCGCGAGTTTTGAATGGTACTCAGCCGTGCAATTTCCCACAAAACCCCCCAGGTACAACGGCTTCAAAAGGTAGAAGAAGTCCTTTGTAAGTGAAAGATTAATGAGCCTGAGAATTACCAATACCTCAAAACGCCAGACCACGAATGCGGTAAGCGCGCCTGGGCGCTAAAGTAAACAAACAACGCAAATATGACGAAAGCTGAGACTTACTGGGATAAGGACTGGCAGCTCTGGGTCTTTGAGCACCTCAGACTCGGCCTCAGTCTCTGCGTTTATCGTACTCTCGTCTTCTACAACGAGTCTCCGCCTCCGCACAATTTTGCCGTCTGGGCTCTCCGAAACCTTCCTCTTCGTAGAACTCGGAGTTAGAGGCGCCCCGATGTCGCTCACGAGCGTAGAGCTCGTACTCGCAGCGGAGCTTTGGGAAGCGTTGATCGGATATTCATCAAGCTCATCGACTGTAATCTGCAGCGTCAGGAGAAACATCGCGTTGGCTAGACCAAGTGACGTACAGCAATAGTAGCCGCATTCATTCAAGTCTTCTTCCGAGATATCAGCGAAATTGGCCCACATCCGCTCCTCAGAGCTCTAATACGGCGTTTTAAGATATCGGTGATCTCTGTGAGATGGGGAGACGGTCCGTACTATCAGAGGCCCCCGTTGCATTCTATCGACAACCCAAGAACACTCTCCAACGCGATGTCCAAAAAAAAAAAACGCGTTAAAGAGAAAAAAAAATAGAAATGTGAAAATATCCAAGAAGGGCGAGGTATATAACGAAGGCTGGGGGAAGAAGAAATCGAGAAAACGAGTTTGAGAAGCATTTACCACTTATCGCGAATGATCAGAGCTCTCGATCGTGACCTCTTTTTTGCATGTTCCGTACTACTTGCTCTACTACTACTATCAATGCTTCTTTGCTTGTAAACACACTCAGATCTCGTGCTCTTCACTCCTCTGATCTCGCCACAAAGCAGGGCAGGCGGCCGTTGAGAGGCGGTCGTGATCTGACCCATCGATACCAGCTGCTTGAGAATTCAATCAGACAGAAATACGCATTATCTTATAATATCGCAGATTTGTCCTCCCCGAGCCCACGATCCACATCTCTTGGAACAGATCCTCATCCACTATCCACCAAAGATACCGGTCTGCATGTCTTTCGGGGCATGATTGTGCCTCAAGAGCCCAGACCTCCAGAGTCTAACGGTATACAACTCTCCGCACATGTCCTACACTCAAGGCGGCTGATACCTTCGTACTTAGATTGCTGTATGTCAGGTTGTGCCATCTGCGTGTACGACTTGTATGACGAATCCTTGAAGGCATACAAGGAGGCTGTGGTTTCGCTGCGAACGTCCCTAAACGCTCTTGGTATACCAGAAACCGAATGGCCATCATCTATACAGCCGCAGCAGCACATGTCCATGCGTCCGCAAAGCGCGAGAGGCGCCAGCCTTGGTGCATTCGAAGCCATGGAGCAAGCTTTGAAGGCCAAACGCGAAAATGAACAGGGCGAAAACAGGAGTTAGTGGAGGTATTCATGCGAACTATCTCTCCCCTACTTATACTATTGGTAGACAATGCTTCTACAGATGGTGAAAGACAAGCTCGGAAAGCAGACTCCTTTATTAAAGTCAGAACCATGTGCGAGGCTTTACAATGGGTGGTATTCGGTAATCGCTAAGTATGGGGTATTCAGGTTTACTCCATGCAATATGATATCAAATCCTCCTAACACATAAGTGATCAATACAAACAAAAAAGCGGACAAATTTACTGGTACTACTACGACAACTATGCGAATTATTGATAATGCTATTAGGGACTATATATTCGTATCCTGTGCTATGCGATTATGTGATTGTAAATGTAAATGCTGATACAAGTCCTTTTAAGATATTCAAGTCCTTAGTAATTCGAAGTCGTACCATAAATATTATCCAGGATATCCTTGTATTTGTCTTCGACTGCCTTCCTCCGCACATTGCCTTTCGTCGCAGTGCGCGGCAAAGTTCCTTTTTCTACGACAATCACAAAGTTGGTTGATGTGATACGTTCGTGGAGGTACCGACGAGAATGGAAAAGTCTGGTCCTGCGAATAATTTGCTTCTTCAACTGTTCCGCGTTCAGCGTACACTGTTCTGAAGGTTCAACGAATAGTGCGGGTGAAGGTCGGCCGTTCCCAACTACTATACATTCGAAGACAAGCTCGGCACAAAACGCTCGCACGTTATCCTCAATAGATCTAGTAATAAAAAAAACATTAGTCTTAACTTGGAATAGATAACGTGATATAAATGACTTGCTTCGTATCACATCGCAAGCTATTCTCGCTCTTGATCCAGTCGTCGATTCTGCCTTGAGAGGCATAACAACCTGGCTCCACCTCCAAGAACAAGTCCCCGGTGTGGAAGTGACCATCTGCTTGTCTTAGCGAGATATCTGGGCAATCACCCGATTCAGAGAGGATGACAAGTTCGAGTGAGCGAGCGTTCGAGTTTTGGTACACAGATTCGGTGCTCTCGGATGCAGGTGAGATTGGAACAAATGCATAAGAGGTACCCTCGACTGGACGGAGAAGTGAACCATTGCGATCTCTGCCACCTATTGCCAACATCATGGCTCCACATTCTGTGTTGCCGAACAGATTCTAAGATCGGATAGTAAACGTACTGATCCAGAAATACGAATGCGAACAAACCTTGAGCGGTACTCCGTTCTGCATAGCCCAAGCCTCCTCTTCCTTCCCTAATGCCAGCCCACTGTACAACACCTCGTCAAGATCCGCGATCATCTTGAGCAAGGCCTTGTCCTGTCTGGTTGTCCGCAAATGATTGCCAAGGAAGGTAGCGAACTGGTTAAGTCTGTTGAGACTGCAACGGTGGATCATATCCTTCAATTCCTCGGAAGAAAATGCAATGCTGGTTGGTTGGATTGTACATGAGCCATGGCAAAGAGAGCCTAGCAGCACTGCAAAACAGCGTCAGCGTTTGAAAAATACATCTGTGAAACGTTTGGTACTCACTGAATGTTTGAGCAATATGGCACATGCTTCCCCTGGGGACAGTCAGCTTCATTAATTTCGGACACTAGAAGGAAGATACTCACATCCACACGGTAACATCCTGTCGCCTAGAAGACTTTGGCCGTGATATCTGCCGAGCTTTTGATATAATCGCGTCGAGCCACCTGTAGCTGCATGGTACCAGCTTGGGGCTCCCACTTGTAGACCCACTGGTATGGAAAATGAAAACAATGTCGGTCTCAGACGCGACATCCAACTTCTTGGGCAGATCAATACCCTCAACAACTTGCTGATCAACATGCGAAGCAGCATGTACAGGGACCAGGCAATCGGAAAGATCGACACCAAAGGAAGGCTCGAATATCAACGCCCGCGCATGAGCTTTGGCAAGCAATTCATAAATAATTATGGGATTTGGTAGTCGAAGACTGAATAACTGTGGAGTGAAACCGGCTCTGGATAGACCATATATATGAAGGACATCAGTATATGTCATTCCGCCTAGCCTGCAACGATGTTAGTGAAAGACGCTCCTCTGTGATAGGAAACGGACGTACCAAAGGCCTACAACAGACTTTTGGGGAATGTTGTCTTCAGCAAGGACAGATGACCAGTATCGGGCATATGTATCAACATCTTGCTGGAACTGCGAGTATGAAATGGAACTCCATTGGTCGACCTCAGTTGCGGTCGCGTTCAACTGTGGTGTCCGGAAGACAGGAGCGGTGGGGTAAGATGATGAGCTGGCTTCTAGCACTGAGAGGTGAGACTGAAGGGGAAGCATTGATAGTATACGAGGGGGGATGTTTGCAACTTTCGCTCAGTGGGGAATCTTATATAGACGTCTCTCGCGTTCGAGTCAGAGGAGGCTGAGTAAAACCATTTGCATTTTACAGATAGTATAGCCATTGACGAGAGAGGCAATATGAACTCAAACATCAGGTAGATTTGAATTCGTGTTAGATCTGGAACCCCATATTTGGAGGACCGAAACATGGGCGATACCAAGGACAACAGTATCGCGGAAGCGTCAGATAGCACAGCAACTGACGGCATGGGAGGTTGAGCCTTGCGGGAGACTACGCTGTCTGACAAGACAGGGTCAAAGTGACTCACGGCGGCACAAACTTGACGTTCGTCACGGAGCGCTCAATGAGCACCAAAGACATCGCCTCTTAGCAGCGGCTGTGGTATCCAGGAAAACACAGAACAACAAGTCCATATGTAGAGTGCGGTATGCGAGGATGAAAAACAGCCAATGATAGATGAAAATCAGAGTGATGGATCCAGGATGAGAGCCCCCCCCCTGGATTGATTTAGGTAAAAGGCCGTCCACGTGTGAACATACACGGCATGGTGGAGGCCATCATCAAACTCATCGTTGCGGCAAACGCAGCATCGTTTGAAGATCTCAATGATATGTTTGACTTGCACTTTTGCGGCAGTTTCAAACAAGCCTCGGAAACAATTATGAAAAGTGTAACACCTCTGAGGATTTTCATTGTCCGCCGAGTCTCCAGAACTGCGATCTTTGATTTTACCTCCGTTGCGAGTGTAGGTAGGATCATCCATCCATCCGGATCCTACTTGTAATATTCACGATGACTCCTGCTGCTGTCATCGACTGCGACCAAAGAGACACTTTTTGCCTTTATGCCCCGGTTCCACACTGCTGCCGGAACTCGTACTCGTATCAATCCTGTCACCTGCGTCCCTAACTAATTTGCGCATATTGCGTAAGTCTAAAATGAAACCGCTATCAACACGCAGGTCTTCCCAGACAGCTGTGCAAGACAACCACTACTCAAACGCAGCTCCACGAGAATCTCCACATGAACACACTTTTCAGGTCGCCAGCGCTGCATTCCGACGCGTACCACTCCTGTCCACTTAGTCATACTACAACTTGGATGTATCAGCATCGAGCGACGCTGGTGTCAGCGATCTCTGCCAGAACATTCTACTTCTTCCTCTCGTTTCAAGAAACAAGTAAAGTTTTTGCCAGCGCTCAGCAGAGTGTTTCCCAATGGCGCAAACAACTAACTTCAGTCAGCATTATGTTGCGAATTTTTGATTCCATTTGATTCGCGCTCGATCAGATAATATCTCGATTACAGCAAGATTGCGTTGCCGGCGGATTCTCGTTCTCGCTAATGCCGTGCATGTACGCATGACAATTTTTCTGTACAACGGACTTAGTCGCGAGTCTATAGCTGTGTACACGCCCGGTATAGAGCGTCGAAAGGTACCCGGTAATGAATTTTACAGTGAGACAATGAATAACATGAAGAGTCGTGACTACAGGTTCTGAAAAAGATACATACAACTCCGACCCCAAAAACCTCGAGAATGATAGAAATACACTGGATATAAAATATAATCGTCGGTATCCGGTGACAGAAAAAAAAAAAAAGTGCAAGTCCTCGTTGATCGGACGAAGTTTTGTCAAGACCTCAGGCCTAAAACACACCTTGTAGGGCGCTCGGTACCGGCTCACGTCGAACCCGTTTCATCTCGGATCCATGCCACAGCAGCACACAAAAGCTGACATCATCTCGTCTCCTTTCTTGCAATATCTCTAGGAACCGAGGCTTCGCAAGTATCCTCGGACGAAGGCATATCACCCGCCAACTGCAGCTCCTTACACAACCACTTGACGCGCTCCAAGGCATCCCTGTGGTCAGTCATTGGATCAGAAGGATTAAGGACCACAAACTGGAGATTCATCTCCTTCAGAGCGCGATAAAGTGACACCTCCCCCCCATGAAGTCGCATAGTTAGGAACTCTTCCAGTGAATGGCACATGTCTACCGCATCCTCCTCGTAGCATTCAATGGAAATCTTTTCAACCGGTGAGCCGGAAAGTGCAACTAGGGTCTGAACCACTTGATTGGCAGGTAGAAGCGGCATGAGGTGAATGTGTGTAAGGAGTTTGAGGGGAGTCGCGTGCTGATAACGAAAGACATCATCCTCGAGCGATGTGTTGACGTGAAGGCTTTTGATTGGACAATGGTGGGCAACGTTGCGTACGATACGTTCAGTACACATCCTGTTGAACTCAGACGTTTCGTAACCGCAGCTCCCCAAATCGAGGACTTCCAAGGCACACAAGGGACGAGTGGACGCCCATAAATGATCTCCCAGGTGGGTTTCCAGAAGTTGCAGCTTACGTAAAGTTGGGATACGCAGAAGAGAGGGCAGGCACAAACTGGAACCTAGGAGCGGATGATCATCAATTTCCTCGTCGCCAATAACCAGAGGTATGTATGGGTAGGTGGAGAGAAGTTCGGGTGCGTGGATCAGAGACCGTGCAATGCCATCCAGTGTCAGTTCTTGGAGCTGTGGTGTGCTCGCTGCAATTGAAACGACAGATCGTTCGCTTCTGTATGTGTATGATGGTTAGAAAAAAGTCCCGACGCGTATGCGTCGACTACCCACAGAGGCATCACTGATTCGGGGGCAATATTGCCGACGTGAAGGCATGTCAAATTGGTGAGCCGCGTAAAGCATGGTATCAGGTGTTTTGCGGGGGAGCCATACAAAGACAAGGTTAGCTTGTGTAGCATAACACAGTGGTTCAGCAGCGAGGAGAGTAGGTCTGTTTGAGACATTGGACAAGGTTGGGTGAGTCCGTCCGGCCTGAATGAAACTTCGAGGCGACGAATATATGCGCGGTAGTGGGAAGGAACTTGAGATAAGAAATCAATCACAGCTTTGTGGCCGTCGAGGTTCACGCTCTAGACGATATGTTAGTAGAGCGGACAGTGGTAGACGTGCGAGCGAGAACAACGCACCTGGAAAAGCCAAGGGATAACAAGCGAGCGTGTCTCATGATCAACGAGGGAAAATGTCTTGAGCTCTTCTATGTTGAGGCGGTCGACAATGGACAGCCTCATCTCAGGAGGGAGAGTCTGCCAAGAGCGCATAGGATCGGGACGGGACATTGAGGGGGTGGTGACGGGAGCTGCAAGGTATTTAGGGGGAATCCAGATATATAATGATTCCTCGCCCAAGGCCGTCATCATGTATCGGGGAGGTGCGTTCGCATCGTCTTCGGAAGTTGGACGCAATTGGTTATAGACAGAGAGACACTGGCAGCCATCCATCAATCTCGTGCTGTGTGAATTGCGGAAATCACAACAAAAAAATCATAGTGTACAGTGGTCCTTGCATGCTTGCGGTTGCTGTCCCTTGCGGGTGTGGTTGATAGCCTATACTGTGCATCTTGTGTGAGCGAAACGTAGCTATCGCGACGATTACCGTGTTGGCGGCGGCAATTACGGCTCAGTTAAAAATTATATTACGACACACTTTAGGGTCTCTCTGAAGGCTGACAAGATGCTATCGATGTTTACTGACATATTATCGTTGGTTATACTGCAACGTCCGTGCTAACAGTTCGACTCAGGGCGACATAGAGAGCACCATATCCGGAGCAAATCGGACTAGGATCAATGACAGGCCAGAATTCTGGGTTGTGCGCGAGATGTACGCACATCTTCATAGATTTCATTGAACACCGTGAAGCGCGTGGTACCATGCAATTGGAGATAACAACAGGAAGACCGGGTGGACGGAACGCTAGCAGTGGAATAAGCATCAAAGACCCCTCTGGTTCGCTGACTTTTTAGCACAAAGAATCAAAAAAAAATGAAGCTTGTTAATCTGCTATGATGTTTCTCGGAGCGGTTGACCGGTATTTAAATGGAGCCTCCTAAACGCACGATGAACTGTTTGCTTTCTTGCGGTATGCTAGTTTTCGAGTCATCACCATCATCATCCAGCACCAAGTCAAGAGTGAAACAAGTTCGCAACAAAACATCCGTGGTCTGGAGTTCAGGATCTTGAAGATCATTGTTCGAGGAGTCACAGTGGGTATAGCTGCTACCCGTTGAATGATTCGATCCAAGTCTGTGTATATTTCTCCGGGGCTGTCGAATTACATACTTACGACAATTAAAAGGCAACGAGTGAACAAAGGGTTGTATTTTTCCGGTCAGAAAGGTATACTCCGAGAGTCTGATGCTTCTATCGGCACGTGTGATTTTCCTCCTGTTTGCCTTGCCGCTTGTCCACCTCTGCCCATTGCCCCTCGACGCTCAATAAGATGGTCTCCTCTCGTCTGGCATTTGCTACCCTCGCCGCTACTCTCTTAGGTGGTGCTACGGCTGACCTGACCATCATTTCGCCAGGTGGAAGCAGTTTATGGTGGGGTAAGTAAGGTCCCTCAGCCCGGGTATAACGACGCTGACTGTAGAGTCCAGTGGACCAGTCAGTGAACACTTTGGAGTGGTCTTGTACCCAAAATACCCAATATGCCTCGTTTAACGTGCTGTGCGTATCCTCCGTTCACCATCTGTGTGTGGTCGTCAGTTAGTGATGCCCAACGTTCATCAGCATTGCAAACACAAACGTGAACGTTCTTGCGACTCCTCTTACTATCATTCCTACTCTTGATAACTTCACTTGCTCTAAAACCATTTCCCAAGACCTGTTCAACTTGCCAGCTGCCACAGGATATACCATTGAGCTGACTAACATATACAATAATAGTGATGTATGTCTCTCAGAGGCTGTCGTTTTCAACTATTAACGATCCTTTGCCATTAGATTTACGCCACCTCTCAGCCGTTTGAAATAAAACCTTTCGGTTCTAGTTATCCAGACGCGTCGTCTACTCCGACTCCTGGGGTTTCTTCGAGCGCAGGGCCCAGTGGTACTGGTTCTGGTTCTGGTTCCGCTCCGAGTTCTTCGAGCAGTTCGAAGACGAGTGATGGCGTAAAAGTTGTCTTCAGCGGGTTTGCTACATTTATAGCTATGGCATTTGGCATTGTTTTGGTGTGATTATACTCTCTAGAGTATGCTTGGATACTTTTTAGTCCTACCTGGGTACCTCATGTGGACAGTATATAGCTTGTTTTAGTTTTTGTGATTCCTGCATTCATTGCAGTAAAAAAAAGACGGTCTCTACGTGGATAACAGGGCAATTTATCAGTTAATTGAGTTGAAAACCTGTTGCTGTAATACAGAAATGTAACTTCTTTGGTTGCCTCCCCAGGTTCTTACAAAACTCCGCAATCGGCAATTGTGATCTTGCTTTGGGGTGTTCCAGAAGCACTGCCCAAGCTCTCTATTTTTTTAACCAGCTTCAATGAGTCGGAATCAGCCACCTCGCCTGCACATTACGAATCAGTCAGTTCATATATTGTGGGGGTTGAATGACAGACATACCAAAGACGACATGGGCGCCATCGAGCCAACTGGTGACAACGGTGGTAATGAAAAATTGGGATCCGTTGGTGTTCTTCCCAGCATTGGCCATAGAGAGCTGCAAGGCAAGATCAGCTTTGCAGAAAAAGAAGGGAGATGATGATACCGTACAATACCAGGCTTGGTGTGCTTCATGGTGAAGTTTTCATCTAGAACAGGAACGTCAGATCGAGCGCACGCTTCCATAATAGTCGAGGCCTACCTTGGAATTTTTCACCGTAGATGGATTTTCCTCCGGTGCCGTTTCCTGATAAGATCTGTAAAGCCGGCGCTATAGACAACAAGACAGGAGAGATGACGAACCTCGAGTGAAATCGCCACCCTGCAACATAAAGTTGGGGATGATACGATGGAAAGAGCTGCCCTTGTAACCAAAGCCGTGCTGACCCGTCGCGAGCTCACGGAAGTTGCGGGTAGTCTTCGGGACTACATCATCGTAAAGCTTGAAGACGATACGGCCAGCAGGTTGTTCGTTGATAGTGATATCGAACTAAAAAAGAAATCGATCAAAAGATCAGGGAGCTTCGATGTCTTGTACTTACGAAAACGTTTGCCATGGTGGTCTGAAAGATGAAGAGATTGATGAATCGACAATGCGCTCACCCCGGCTTTTGATCCCTCCACGGCAATCCCCGAGGCGGTGGCGAAGAGCTCCTCATAGTGTAAACTGCCTTGACGCCACACTATTTAGAAAACTTCAAGGGTGGGGTCCGTGTCACCATATTGAAAAATGCGGAAGGCCATTGCTGGGAGCTTCCTATCCGTATCGTATCCTGCCCCACATATGTTCGTGTTTGTTCATATCTTGATTATCAAATCTTTTTACACCAATCAAGTTCAGATAGACCTTGCTACCAGTGGATCTCAAGTCCCACGGTACAAGCCATGGATGATGAACCCACGTTTCACCGTCGCAGAGGACACGTCGGGTTTACAGCCGCGGGGAATGTAATAGTTGCGGATCCTTATCTGATTCCTTGGCAGTAGACTTTGCATTTCACTCCTTCAGGTCCTCGGAGAAGTACGGAACTCAACTCGATCGCTGCTTCGCTGGTGAGATCAAATGCGCATCTCCGGAGGACTCTGCCGCCCCTGCGACACTGTCCCCGAAACCTGATATCACATCATTCGATCCAAACGGGTACGGTCATTATGATGATCGCACATAGAACGCAACGTTCTGATTCTCACAAGTTGGAAAACATAGGAGAAACTATCAGATCAATAAGATCAAGGGTGAGTTTGTAGTAATCACCACTGCATTCATTATCTCAATGTACAGTCAGTTTTCTCGAAACGATATCATCAGACGTCCCATTGGACGAAGTGATCGGTTTTGCTCTTCTCCGCTCCGAGTTGAGCACGACACCATGCTCCAGGATGTCTTTGGATAACAAAATAACCCTAGTCCGATCTTCCGAAGTATCCCCCCCTCCCACATCAAAGATATTCATTCCTCCTACCTTCCTAGCTGCTGTTTCGCATATTATAATATGCTTGTATATGCCACGCCTCGAGGCTTCAATACAGACAAGTGGGTTAGATCCGCCCTCTCAGACGTTGGCGATATGATCGATCCTGATAGGATACTCGGCAGACATGTTCATCCATGGAACTAGTTCATCTCCCGATCTACCGCCCGTGTTCAAAATCATCTTCGGTTTATCCGTGGATCCCACTAGCATCAAACAAACAGTAATGCTCGTGGATACGAAGATTCTTCCTATGCAAAATATTTGGGTAGGTATAACGCACTCCTGTCTTTCATTTCGTAATTTTCCTTTCATCGGTGTAGCGTGCATCAACTGTCTTTGGTCCCTGTACGGCGCACTGTCCCACATATGTGAATTCACGATTCACTAAAATCCGGATCCAACCACCCACTCCTGCAAACTGCCAAAGTGACGCCAACGGAAATGTATACGAGATCCTGTACACTCCTCACATCCCAGTTTGCATGCTGGATAGGATTTGTAGACCACTAATCATCGACAAAGATCAAGCATAACCGCAGTGCACAGTATGTCAGACGGGCTATTACTTTGTGATTTTACCACGAAACAGCTAGAACGAGATTTCTATTCCTGCAAGTAAGCTACATATTACTATTGTTGTCGTCCCCGTGCAATACTGACGGTTTTGGTTAGGATATCCCTTACCACACACTGTTCTGTATCGTCGCAAACGGTTGGAGTGACGATATCAGCATTTCGGTACCATGGGAGTGATTGTTCAGGTCCATAGTCATCAAGTTTATAAGCGTCGTCTAGTAATTCATCCAATTTTTGTTTATCAGTTCTTCGCCACCTCGTAACCAATTCTTTCTAACAACTAGCTTTGCTATAGTAAGTTTCTTAATTCCTCTCATCTTTGATAGTCTAGGAATTTGGGTTGAGTTTATTGCTCGGAGGATAGGTGCTTCCAGCCAACTGTAATATTCGAGGTCGCTTTCGAGTTGATCGGTGCCCGGCGGCACAGTCACGGCCATGGCATTCCTGCTACACTTGAAAATTCGCCACAACTCCGGATCATCCGGATCAACTCAACCTTCTTCGAAAACCGTCTTGAGTATCGCGGTTGACTGTCAAAAGTTTAATTACTTGTGAGGGTGAGGTTCCCTGTAGGGCTCCCGGAGGGCTTCTAGGCGACTACTGAAGCACAAAACTTCCGCTGTTCTCTTTATTGTGGCAGGCACTAGTAGAGGGTAAAGACAGCCGGTCCGAGTCAGGCCGGCCAACACGCGTGAAGATGTCAAAGTCATGTGTGCCATTCATTCGTTTATGATTTGCAGCATACCAGCCTTCCACTCTGTCTTGAGCCGGCACATGTGGAATATCCGACGACATTGGCTCCGTAGTGAACGGCAACAGTTTCATCTTTCATCGCTATATAAACAATGGAATTGACCTAGCTTTGCTACAAACGACGAGCCTTTTTCTGATGGTTAACTTCACCATTTATGCCGGGGGATACGTGTCCTTCATTGCATCGTTCCTCTTCGATTCCGATGCAGGTTCGTTAACCTTATTGAACAAGAATCCGAGTGGGGACAATCCTTCTTGGTTGACGCCACATCCAACCAACCAATCTCTTATTTAGTGAGTACTGTTATAATGCACAACATGGACAACTTGTCTCATATAAACGTATAGCGCTACGAATGAAAACACCCAGGGCGCAGTACAATCCTTCCTGATCAAAAATGGAGGTGTCCTGAGCAGCCCTCTCGATACAGCTAGTTCAGGTGGTAATGGCCCTGCATTCGCCACCTTGTTGTCAACAGGTGAACTGGCTGTGATGAATGTTTGTCTTGCCTCGCAAATCAAACCGAATAGTTTTTAATGCTAAGCTGTCTTTTATTAGTATGGCTCTGGCGATGGGTATATTCTCCCAACAAATAATCATGGAGCAACTTTCGGGACTGCCCCGTTGATTACATTCCCTGTTCCAGCCTCTGGCGCATCTCACCCCCATATGGCGTATGAATACAAAGGAGAGGTTTTTGTTCCTGACTTGGTGTGTCTGTTTTCTCCCGATCGTAAAACAACTTGTCAATATTTTTTGTATACAGGGTGCAGACACAGTTTATCGATTATTAAAGGACAGCTCTTCAGGAGAATGGGCAATCAAGGCTCAGATGCAGCAACCAGCAAAGAGTGGACCAAGGCACATCACGACCGACAACGATATATTATATACCATACACGAGACTGCCAGTACTCTTACTTCTCAAACAATCCCCAGTTTGCAGACAAACTCGACCCCGTTCATCTCCAGCGAAACAATAACTCCTCCGAATTTACCGACTGGAGCTGTCATGGCTGCAGCAGAGATCCTCCTTCCTCCTGTGTCCCCATCCTTCCCGGGAAAATATATATACGTGTCGAACCGAAACGTTGGAGTTCAGGACCCCAGAGGAGATTCAATTGCGATTTATTCATTCGACAGCCAAGGAAAGCTGAAGCTCCTTAACCAGGTTTACACTGGTCTGGATCAAATAAGAGGAATGCAGTTTGGTGGGGAGGACAACAAGTATTTGATCGCTGGCGGTGTTGCGGGAACCGCAGGGGTCGTGATCTTTGAGAGGGTTGATGGAGGCTCCAACATGACAGAAATTGTGAGGAATACCGATATACCAACAGCCACTTCATTTGTTTGGACGTGAGCTTGTCGCACAGAAAGGTAGAAAACTGATGGGCTGTGATCGGGCATTGGCCGAGGCGAGTTTACCAATCTCCGACACAGTATCGAGCCTACGCGTATAATACGATGTTGTGTAATATGAGCAAGTCTTTTTGCTTTTCAAAAACATTCCATGTCAACTGCACCCGTGAAGATTGGAAGTGTCGGCGATAGAAACGTGATATTTCGGTGTGGATGACAATTCCTTTGCTGTAATGTGGAACGGGAGGATAAATTGCTCGAGGTTGACTGTGACATTGAAGTATGTAAACTTGTTTAAAATAATATTATTGGGAAGGCGTAGGAGAGCAAGAAGATAACTTGAATGAGCATGGCTGGGCCAGGAGGAAAACTAAGCCGTCACTGCGGACTTTGGCTGTGTTTGTGCACAAAGCCGAATACGTCGCCAGGGTCTGTCCTTCTCCAAGACTACTTCATTTACTGTCTCACTTGCTGTCTCACACCCCCTCGTAACGGTCAGCTAGACGACGATTCTCAGTCCAATTTGCTGGTTCAACTGATTATCAAACGTTCCCGGCTCTTCTAATTGTATAGAACAACTATACGTATCCGTCATGTACGTGGTGCTTTTGAAAACAACAATTCCGGACTAGAACTCACTATTTCCGTCCTTCACTTGCTCTTTTATCCTTGTCTATACATGTGATGAATCAGGTCTGAACCATATGATCCATATCTTCCCCGTAATGGCGCTTCCCCCAACCCGTCTGGTTCTGGCGGGAACGCAAAAACTGCTGCTATTCAAGCACAGATTGACGATACAGTAGGAATTATGCGAGACAACATCACCAAGGTCGCCGAGCGAGGCCAACGGTTGGACCAATTGCAGGACAAGACAGGTATGCTCCCCTTCCCCCCTGACTCTGTTTTGGAAACCAAAAATTATCTCGACTGGTCTCCGTCCTGCGTTCAATCATCCTTATTGACAATTATCTCAGATAATTTGGCCATTTCTGCTCAGGGATTCCGAAGAGGGGCTGATCGTGTACGAAAGGTGTGTCTTTTTGTGCAAGTTATTGTCTCTAACTTTCATTCTGACTTATTCCCTTGTTAGAACATGTGGTAAGCAATCATTCTTGACGTTTGAGATCGTCTATCTCTAAGTTTTCTCTTCTTTCAAAGGTGGAAGGACATGAAGGTATGTTTTCCTTTATGTTCCACTGAACATAATCTCAAGTGCTGGATACATAGATGCGGATTATCATCGGCGTCGTTATTGCCATCATCATTGTTATTATCGTAGTTTCGGTCGTCAAAGCAACCAAATGAGAACTCTGTATTTCTGCCTTTCGAACACTCCTCTTTCTACGACTCTGGATAAATACCTCTCTTCTGTTTCTGCGATTCTGTTTAGTGTTGTATCTATGAATAGTATAGCTCTCCTTGCCAAGGTTATTAACTGACAGTCTGAGGTATCGGGCAAGCTAGCAGGACTGATGAGATATTAAGCGGCTCCAACGTGATGTAATCGCGCAAGTCACAATGGTGACTGGTCGCGTCTCTCATCAGTCTCATCCGAGACACGACTGTTTCACACAATTCACGGATTTCGATTACCAAGGACGTGACTGGACCTCATTATGGCCCGTGGTCCATCTGGCTCGTCGTTTCGGAGCAGAGGTTTTCGTGGGGGTTCTTTTCGTTCTCGGGGTGGCAGTTCTTACCGTGGGAGAGGTAGAGGTAGAGGCTCGGCTGGCGCCCCGGTCAACGCTCCAACGCGTGACGACGAGGGCACGCAACTTGCAGAACGCTTTGAACAGGTTCAACTAAGTGATGAGATCGACGAGAAACTCGGCTTCCCGAGGATCCAAGAGGGTCAGAAGAAAGAAGGCTGGTTGATAAACATGCATCCCGTATGTCTGCGTAGTATCATTATCCATGTTTGGATACTAAATTTGGATGCAGACGTTAGTCAAGGATGCAGATTGGCCTTCGGGTAAAGCTGCAGTCGATTATTATTTCATTGAGGACGATGGAAATATGTTCAAAGTCACTTATCAATATGAACCGTATTTCTGTATCGCCTGCAAGGTGTGTGCTACTGTTTCATACACCGTTTACGGTATCTAGATTTCGCAATCATTTTAGGGCGGTATGGAAACAGTCGTTGAGGAATGGCTTAGGAAGAAGTACGAAGGGTTGATCTGCCGCATCGTTCGCGAGAGAAAAGAGGACCTCAAGATGCCAAATCATTTATTAGGTCATAGGCGGCTTTACCTGCAGCTCTGCTTCAGGAACGTTTCCGATCTCCTGACGGTACGACGCGACATAGTGCCGCTCGCTCTCGCCAATGGAGCAAAAAGAGACGCAGTAGATGCCTACGCTGAAGTGATCAATGCAACGGCAGATGCGGGCGTTCGCATTGAAATCGACGGAGAACGGGAAGATGCTGATCCCGAAATGGGGACGATCGGGGGCGGCGCTGGAGGACGCGACAAGGATCCAAAGGACGCCATCATTGACGTGCGGGAGTTCGACGTGCCATACTACCTCCGTGTCGCTATCGATAACGATATCAGAGTAGGCCTATGGTACACGGTTACTTTTACTGCAGGCCAGCCCTCTTTCACTCAGATCGTAGAGCGGGTTAAACGTGCAGACCCTGTGGTCATGGCATTCGATATTGAAACGACCAAAGCACCACTTAAATTTCCTGATCAGGCGATAGACCAGGTTATGATGATTTCTTACATGATTGATGGTCAGGGATATCTTGTCACTAATCGCGAGATAGTCAGCGAGGACATTGCTGACTTCGAGTACACCCCTAGAGAAGGGTACGAAGGCCCATTCACGGTGTTTAACGAGCCGGATGAGGAAGCTACAATTCGCCGCTTTTTCTCCCATGTCCAGGACGTCAGACCAACTGTCATGGCTACTTTCAATGGAGACTTTTTTGATTTCCCATTTCTGAATGCCAGAGCCAAAGTGCATGGAATCGACATGTTTCTGGAAATCGGGTTTCAGAAGGATTCTGAAGATGAATACAAATCCAGAGGATGCGCGCATCTGGATTGTTTCCGCTGGGTAAAACGAGATTCTTACCTACCTCAGGGTAGTCAAGGTTTGAAAGCCGTTACTACGTCAAAGCTAGGTTATCACCCACTTGAACTTGATCCGGAACTTATGACACCGTAAGTCTACCCCCGCTTCCTCCCTTCCATTGCCTGAAATATCTGGATATCTCAGATATGCCATGGAACAGCCTCAAGTGCTTGCACAATATTCCGTCTCAGATGCAGTTGCGACGTATTATCTATACATGAAATACGTTCACCCCTTCATTTTCTCACTCTGTAACATCATCCCACTTTGTCCCGACGAAGTCTTGCGCAAAGGAAGTGGTACACTTTGCGAGACTCTTCTGATGGTGAATTTTATGATTGCAATCACATACTGGCTTCGTTCACCTTTCATGTAGGTTGAAGCATTTCGTGGCAACATCATCATGCCGAACAGACATGAGGATCCTCTTGGCAACATGTATGATGGTCATCTACTAGCTTCGGAGACTTATGTCGGAGGACACGTCGAGGCCCTCGAAGCTGGCGTATTCCGAAGTGACATTCCTACTCATTTCAAGATTGAGCCTTCTGCTGCTCAGAAGGTTTGCGTTGTCGTTGCTGAATTATTGAATGCAGCATGTTGATGTCAACTGTAGTTAATCGATGAACTGGACGCCGCGTTAACTTTCTGCATTGTCGAAGAGTCGAAGTCCGCTTTAGAAAGTGTTGTCAACTATGATGAAGTAAAAGCTCAGATCACGGCCGCACTCGAAGAAATGCGAGACAATCCTCTCCGCACCGATAATCCTCTCATTTACCATCTGGATGTCGCCGCCATGTATCCCAACATCATGTTGTCGAATCGACTTCAACCAGACTCTGTCGTTGATGAATCCGTCTGTGCAGTCTGTGACTACAATCGACCAGGGAAGACTTGTGACCGTCGCATGACTTGGGCGTGGAGAGGAGAGTTTTTTCCTGCTAGGCGAGATGAATACAACATGATCAAACACGCTCTGAACCATGAAACATTCCCTCCAAAGAAAACAGGAGGTCCATCTAGAAAATTCGCTGACCTCTCGGAAACAGAGCAGACAGCGTTGCTTCACAAGCGCCTTGGTGATTATTCACGCAAGGTCTACAAGAAGATCAAGGACACCAAGGTGGAGAACAGAGAATCAATCATTTGTCAAAAAGAAAACCCGTTCTACGTTGACACTGTGCGGAGATTCAGAGACAGACGCTACGAATATAAAGGACTATTGAAGACGTGGAAGAAGAACCTCGATGGATATCTGACAGAGGGTCGATCGGTTGCCGAAGTAGAAGAAGCAAAGAAAATGATCGTTATATACGACTCCCTGCAACTAGCCCATAAGTGCATTCTTAATTCCTTCTACGGCTATGTCATGCGGAAGGGCGCTCGCTGGCATTCCATGGAGATGGCCGGAATAACTTGTCTGACTGGAGCAACCATCATCCAAATGGCGCGACAGCTTGTCGAACAAATCGGTCGACCTCTTGAATTGGATACAGACGGAATCTGGTGCATGTTGCCAGCGATTTTTCCAGAAAATTTCAAGTTCAAACTCGCTAATGGGAAGTCGATCGCGTTTTCATATCCTTGCACGATGCTCAACCATCTGGTACACGCTCAATTCACAAACCATCAGTACCATGATTTTGACGCTGAAACTGGAGATTATAAAGTTCACAGCGAAAACTCTATCTTCTTCGAACTGGACGGTCCTTACAAAGCCATGATTTTGCCTTCCTCGAAAGAGGAGGACAAGTTACTGAAGAAGAGATATGCCGTCTTCAATGATGATGGAAGTCTTGCGGAGTTGAAGGGATTCGAGGTCAAGCGACGCGGGGAATTGCAACTCATCAAGACTTTTCAGTCTCAACTTTTCGAAAAGTATTTACTGGGAACTACGACAGAAGAGTGTTATGCAGCTGTGGCAGAAGTTGCGGACCGTTGGCTAGACGTCCTATTCAGCAGAGCCGAAAACCTACCTATTGAAGAACTGGTAGATTTAATTGCGGAGAACCGAAGCATGTCAAAGACTCTCGCAGAATACGGTGGCCAGAAGTCGACATCAATTAGTACTGCTAAACGCTTGGCGGAGTTCTTGGGAGACCAAATGGTGAAGGATAAAGGTCTCGCCTGCAAGTTTATTATCTCCGCACGACCTATCGGTGCTCCTGTGACAGAACGTGCAATCCCGGTCGCAATATTTTCCGCCGAAGAGAACATTAAACGTGTGTATCTTCGGAAATGGCTAAGGGATAATAGCCTAGTCAATTTTGATTTGCGTTCCATCCTCGACTGGGATTATTATATTGAAAGGCTCGGTTCTGTGATACAAAAACTGATTACTATTCCTGCGGCCATGCAGAAGATTTCAAACCCCGTTCCTCGAATCCGTCATCCAGATTGGCTTCATCGTCGAGTTGCTGCTTTAGATGATAAATTTCATCAGCACAAGGTCACCGATTTTTTCAAACGGCTCTCTGTCGAAGACAAGACCCAAACACAGTCTACAGACATGGAAGACTTTGGAAGAAATTCACAGACTAATCTGCCCCGTATTGCTGTCGTCTCCCGCAAGAAACCTCGCAACCTGCCTGCCGAACCAGCAAAGAAACCAGTTGCACAGGAGCCCCTGCCAGATTATAACGTCAACTATTCTGCTTGGATCAAGGCAGAACGGGTGCGTTGGAGGGAACTTCTTAGTTCTCGTTGGGACGGTTCTTCTTCCTCGGCCGTGGCTAGCATGTTCAAGGGTGCCAAGGTGAAGACGTTCTATCGATGGGATATCATGCAAGTCCGTGCCAGCAAAGTTCCTGGGCGGTACACCATGTGGCTTTCCGTCAATTCGGAGTTGATTCCAATCAGTTTGCGCATTCCACGCGAGTTCTACATACATCTACGCACGCCTCCGAAAGAGGGCCTCTTCAACAAGAACTTGTACGAGAGCGACAAAGTTACGCGAACTTTGCCTCGGGACAGAACATGTGTCAACTTATACAAAATCTCCGCTCGAGAGGAGGTATATGGTGATGGGCAAGAACACTTCATTAATCTCATGAATGATCCCAACGTAGACGGAGTTTTTGAGCTTCAGGTGAGTTTTATTATCCAACTGGAAAACTATTACATATCAGACAATCCAGATTCCACTTGAAGTTCGAGCTCTCCTCAAATTGGGTAAAACCTGTGCATCCACAGAAACGGGGATGACTTTAAACAGAGCTTCCACAGAGGGTTTTGACCTTGCAAAATTGGACCGTGCCTCCAACTCCGTAGTCGAAGGGAAATACCTTGATGAGGGCAAGGCGGGCAACTACATCTTCCTTTATCATGCATGCTCCGCATCGGCTCCGATCCACGTATTTGGCCTGTTCTTTCCTCATGGCCCTGTCAAACTTCACATTGTCGACCCTGCACCCCGTCGACAGCCCTTAACTCGCCTCTCAGAGACGTATAGCAATCTTCTTCAGAAGCAAGTTCAGAATTCTGGAGGCAGCATCTCTATCTCTTATCCACCCACGCGAGAGTTCATAACAGCCTACCATAGCAACGACATGACAGCTCTCAAGGCTATTTCGCGAGAACTTGGTCTTTTAGAAAATCAATCCTACACCGTCGCGATCTCCTCTATGAAGGATCAATCATACTTCGATACTTCCATACCAAAACTAGTCAAATTCCCTATCCTGGCGCTCTCCCAAACAAAAGCTGTACACATTCTAGATGTATTTCCCTGGCAAAACTCTGTTGCTGAAAAGATGCTATCCCGGTATCTTTATCTTGGAGAATGGCTCGACCGAATGGTTGCTCTAGCGGACTACTACGACGTTCCCGTCGGGAATATTGCGGGCGATCAACCCCTGTTCTTATCAGATGTGGAGTTCGCACGTCGTTTAATCAAGCAGGATATGGTATTATGGTGGTCTCCTGGAGAACGACCAGACTTGGGTGGTGCTGAAGACGACAAGCGACCTATTGAGGATTTCCAGAGTTCAGAGTTCCTGTCTCCAGGCTGCTATTCGAACGTCTGTTTGGAGATAAACGTTCGAAATCTTGCCGTCAATTCTGTCCTACATTCCATGGTTGTGAACGAATTGGAGGGTAGCGGAGGTACTACCGTCTTTGATTCTTCGCACACATTGGACGAATTTGCAAGTGGGGAGACTCAACGTGCCCTCACACTAGGGGAATCCAATATGTCCCCTCAAGCGTTCAGCATCATGAGGGGAATGATCAAGACGTGGCTCCTTGATAAGATTCAAGAAAACTTTTACAGTCCTGCTACCATTGGCATTGACCACTTTTGGCGTTGGATTAGTTCCAACGTTTCACATATGTATGATCCAAGTATCCATCGGTTCATACACGGCCTCATGCGCAAAACCTTCATCCAAATGTTGGCAGAGTTCAAGAGATTGGGATCACAAGTCGTTTATGCAGATTTCAGTCGATTACTTCTGGTTACCTCGAAACCCCCGGGCACCGCACATGCATACGCTACGTACATCACGACAGCTGTTACTTCCCACGAGCTATTTCAGCATATATACCTACACACGGAAAGGTTCTACGATTTCCTGCTTTTCATGGATGAAGCCAATTTGGGTGGGATCGTTTGTGAGGATCCAATGGCGATCGAACAGCCTGAAGAACTTTCTATGGAGATGCGATGGAACATTGAAACGTTCCTTCCCCTCCCTATACAGAAAGATTTTGGCAAATTAGTCCGTCACTTCATTATCGAGATGTATAGGGTCAGACAGAAAACCAACGAGGCTTCGCGGATACCCCTGAGGATCCTGCATAACGCCTCATTGCCCGATGCGACGCAAAGAGATGCTGGAAAAGTGAGGGAGATGGAGGCTACTCGAGAACTCCTAACTCGGCGACTCACTAGGAAGCTACTGAAGATTGTGGGGAGCGTTCAAGACAGGTTTAGGGATGCAACGATGGACGAGGATGCTCTTGCCCAATGGGTGTTCCCCGTCCTACCGGGGTCACACCTCAGTTTCACGAACCCGGTACTCGAGCTGGTCAAATTCGTTTGCGCGACATTGGCCTTAGCGAAGGAATACCATGTCGAGGTTGGCCTGATCAAAAGAAATCTTCTCGAATTGGTTGGAGTTCGAGAGTTTGCTAATGAAGCTGTGTTCCGCAATCCTTGCGAACCTCTCAAATTATCGAGTGTGCCATGTCGACACTGCGACGAGATCAGGGATTTCGACTTTTGTCGTGACATAGAACTTTTCCCGAACAACACCGATGTATATGTCAGGTGGCCTTGCGCTAGATGTGGGGGCGAGTACGACAGGATAGGAATAGAGCTGGCGTTGATAGAATTGGTGCACGATATCGAGAGGCGGGCGGCACAGCAGGACCTCAAGTGCACCAAGTGTAAGCAACTACAGGGAGACAACATCTCAAGGCATTGTCACTGTTCTGGGACTTATCAGTTTACCACGAGCAAAGCTGACATGAGGAGACGGTTGAGGACGATTGCCAATGTCGCGATAGCGCACAATTTGGGGAGACTCAAAGTAAGGTTTCATGGGTTGCTTTGTCGTTCATAGAACTCATGCATGCTCCAGGAATGTGCACAGACACTGCTGGACAATTGGTAGAAGATACCCTGCAAACGATTATACCATATTTTTACCTTGCTAAACCCACCGTAGTGTTTCAGTAGAACTTATCTGTTTGTAATTATTGTAGCCATATCATGACACTCGGAGAAAATTGTCCTTCCCATCAAATGTTTCCATTTCTCAGTTGTTGTCTCATCTCTGACATTAACCGTCAAAATTGCTGTGAACTTGTTGCCTTGAACTCAGTCTCGGATGATATGCGCCACTGCACAGTTGTTTTGGGAGCAAATATAGGAACAGCACAGCAAACCTGTTGTCTCCTTTACTAGAGCTTGGAAGAGGGGGGCTGATATCTGCATCATTCAACCACTTATAACGCTTATAGGTGCTTCGAGCGCTCCTGACGCGGGACGACGATACTGCAGATTCCAAAGGCTTTCATCTCGGCTAGAAAAGGAATCTGACTTGTTCACAGTATAAGCTAGAACCACACTCCTTCCTCTCGTACTCCCTTCTTCCGCCTTCTTGTTTTCTTGCCCCAAACATGTCCGTGACGACCACACGTTTCACCCCCGACGATGACCTGGATCTGATGTTTTCTCCGCATCTTATTCCAACAGAGTTGAAGAAGCAGCTTCCAGATGATATTCATGTACGCCCAACCGTTTTTTCAGAATAAGATCGGTATTGGTAGTTGACGAGGGGATTTTCTTCCAAGATACGTCCATTAGCTTCTACGGATTATCACAGAGGACACATCCAGGTCCTTTCCGTCCTCACACATGCGCCAGACCCCGGCGCGTCAGCCTGGACGAGTCATTTTTACACGATGAAGTCTACGGTGTCGTCCCCATCGCTCCCGGCCTTGGCGAATCCGCCCACTGCACCGTCGCCTGGCGGGGCTTTCCTGCATGCGCCAATGGCGGTGCGTACTGGTGCCCCTGTGTTCCCTCTCATCAAGCCGTCGATCCATTCCAACCAAGTGTACTTCCCCATCGTGATCATTCTGAAATCGACGGATATGATAATCGCGACTGGGAACGTGTTTATCGAGAAGAAGTTTTTGCGAGGGTTGGGCAGCGTGGGGCATATCGAGGACATCGCGGTTGACAAAACGCAGCAGGGGAAGAAGCTGGGACTCAGGATCATACAGACGCTGACCGAGATCAGTGAGGCTTTGGGATGCTACAAGACGATTTTGAATTGTAGTGACGCTAATATTCGTGAGTTTTTTTGTCGATCGCGCGGCTCCTCACTGCGTTGCACAGCTTTTCTGATGTCGTGTGTGTGTGTGTGTGTGTGTGTGTGTGCTTCTCTAGCGTTTTATGAAAAGTGTGGGTTCGTGAAAAAGGAGAATGAGATGGTAATGTGTTGTTTGCTCAGGTTTCTCGTGTGTATTAATTGAAGGTTCTTTGTAGGCCAAGTATGCTCCTGGTGAACGTTCTCAAACTCCGGTGCCTCCTCGTCTTTGAGATGTGGTGCAGTAGAAAGACTTCAATAATTGTTCAGACGAGTAGTTCAGTGTGTTGTAATACCAAGATTCCCATATTAGTAGACTTTTGCATCAATTTTGGACAATTTATCTTGTTTGGTTGATCGAGACCGGGTAAAATTATTTAACGAGACAGCATCAGCAAGTATATGACACATAATCCCATCGGCTAGTAATGTTGCCATAAGATATCTCTATCTTAACTGGTCCACACAAATGTAGTGGCTGTCGGAATGACCTTATTCCTCACAACCTCCTTCATGGACTCTCCCCCCTTTGTCCTCTCAAAGATCACAACTCCAGCAGTGCCCGCAACTCCACCCGCAATCAAATACTTGTCATCCTCTCCGCCAAATTCCATGCCTCGTATTTGGTCCAACCCAGTATAGATCTGATTCACCAATTTAACCTTTCCCGTCTTTGAATTAAACGCAAAGATCGCGATGGCATCGCCTCTGGGGTCTTGCACACCAGTATTTCGGTTCGAGACGTAGATATATGGTTTGGGGAACGCCTTGGACGGAGGCGGGATGAGAATCTCAGCTGCCGCCATAGCGGCGCCCGCAGGTAAATTCGGCGGCAGGATGGATGCGTTGGATATGAAAGGGGACGAGTTTGCCGGGAGAGTGGGGATGTGCTGCGAAGTGAGAGTGCTGGCAAGCTCGTGGAGTGTGTACAATATGTTGTTGTAGATTGCGATGTGCCTAGGTCCGCTTTTTGGTGGTTGGAGGATCGAACCGTGAATTGTCCAGTTGCCGGGAGAGCCTTGTTCGATTAATCTGTATACTTTGTCTGCGCCCTGGAATTTATCAAGAGAAAGGGAGAGAAAAAAAAATCGTGAGAAATCCGTGTTGTATGGCTAGTATATATATGGATTTGTAAGTACCAAGTCAGGGATGAATATTTCTTTTCCATATTGGTAGACCATGTGTGGGTGAGATGGACCAGCCGCAGGAACCGGGAAAGTGATGATCGGGGATGCCTTGGCGGAGGCATTGAAAACGACTCCATAGTCGCTTGTCGGTAAAATGCGACCTGTCCCGGACATGTACTTGCAAAGAAAGGCGTAGAGTCAGTACAAAAACACGTAAATAATACAGAGAAAAAGGACTAACGTTCACCACGGCTACTTGACCAGTACTCAGAGCTGCAGTAAAAGGGGGCCCATTACCGCCTGAGCTAACTGTGTCGATAGCAGGGCTCAAAAAACCATCTTTCTCGATGAGAAAAGATTGCACAGCTCCGTATGCATTTTCGTTTACAGCACTACGCATATATACATAAGTATTGTTGTTTTTGTATTGAAACAAAAAAAAAGAATGGACCTGGGACGTACTAGAGAATGGACCGGTTGGTGGGATGGAGAGATATCCAAGATGCATTTCCACCAGTTGGGCTCGAGTTGAGCACAGAGAGCGAACGCGCTTCGGTATCGAACAGATACGACGTGATGTTCGCAAAGTATCCCCCAGCAAAGATGGTAAATTTGACCATTGGTGCTGACTAGCCGCAAGGGTTTTTCAACCGTTTTGAAGGAGATCTCAGAGAAGAAGACAGAGACATAAAAAGGCTCTGTTCATGCTTATATAGAAACGAAAATCAGGCAGAACCACAAGGCACGGCAAAACGTTGATGAATTCGCGTGGAGAATATTCGGCAGCGACCTGCTTCGATCTGGGACAGTGGGAGGCGAAGATGTGTGTGCGGGGGA